>CAUYQV010130265.1:0-12773 GCA_963574575.1 Galagoides demidoff
AAAAAAAATAGCGGGGCATTGTGGCAGGCGCCTGTAGTCCCAGCTACTTGGGAGGCTGAGGCAAGAAAATCACTTAAGCCCAAGAGTTTGAGGTTGCTGTGAGCTGTGACACCATAGTACTCTACTGAGGGCAACATAATGAAACTTAGTCTCAAAACAAAACAAAACAATATATTATATGCTTGAAAATTGCTAAAACAGTAGATTTAATTGTTCTCACCACAAAATAAATTTGTGAGGTAATGCATATGCTAATTAGCTTGGTTTAGCCATTCCACAATGTATACATATTTTAAAACATCATATTGAGCCAGGCACAGTGGCCTAGCACTCTGGGAGGCCAAGGTGGGAGGATCCCTTGAGCTCAGGAGTTTGAGTCCAGCCTGAGCAACAGCATATGTACTAAAAATAGAAAAATTAGCTAGGCACTGTGGCAAGTGCCTGTAGTTCCAGCCACTCAGGAGGCTGAGGTAGGAAGATCACTTGAACCCAGAAGTTCAAGTGAAGTTGCTGTGAGCTAGGCTGATATCATGGCACTCTAACCTGGGCAACATACTGAGACTCTGTCTCAGAAAAAATAAAATCATGTTGTACATTATACATGTATATAAGTTCTATTTATGTAAATATAATTTATATAAATTAAATATAAATTTTATTATATTTAGAATTGAGGGGTGCTATAAGAATGCTGAATGAATTCTCTGCCTCCCTGTCATGGCACTTCTAACCAGTCACTAAGGCCCATTGACCCACCTCTAAATGTCTCTTAACCACCCATAGGGCCCTCTCTCCACCCATAGGGCCACCTGGATCAGGCCCTTATCATCCTTCATCTAAACCTTGTCAACAACCTCCTCATAGCCTCCTACCTTCTGAGTCTGCTCCCACTGTCTCTTGTTCAAGCCCAAGCCAAGTGTAGCAATTATCTAACTGAATTGACATAATTGCCATCTGTCTCTTCTTCCAGACATTGAGGTTGGCGTGGCTGGCGCCAAGTCTTTTGATCTTTATATCCTAAGGGCCCATGAGTAGCTGCATTAGTCACTTGTTAATAGATTAATGGATGGATGGAAGAAATGAATGAAAAGTAGCTTGTGTCAATAAGCAGTTGGCCAACTAGACAGACAGAATGAATGGTTGAATAGATATTGTCAGTATCTGGATGAATTGATGGATGGATTAATAGATAATTGGGCAATCAGATAGATTGGTGAATGATAAATAGAGATGAGAATATGAATTACTAAGTCTCTTAGAGAACTGTCTTCTTCCCTACTCTCTTAGTTCCCACCCTTTGCTCTTCCCTCTTACCTGGTGGCCTCATGTCGTTTGTGGAAGGTGCGATTAGGGAAGTTGGCAAACAGGAAAGTTTCATTTCCCAGGATCTGAGCCTTTCCACTCCGGCTGGAGGCCTGGAAAGCATCTCGCAAAGCCTTCCACGGTTGTTTTTGGGGGCCTGTCCACAGTGAAACCAAGTCAGGGACTTGGCCATCCCAACCAGCGCCCGGAATAGCCCAGCCCCATCAGAATTCCTGGCCCAGATCAGGGACTCCCCAACTGCTCTCCCCCACTATGTAGTTTCTGAGGGACCCAGGCACCAACCGGTGAGCTCACCACAGTCCAACTCTTGCTGTAGCTGTCTGTGCAGCTTCTCCAGGTCCCACGGGCCCTCCCGCTCCTTGGCACCCGGCTTCTTCCTCTGTGGCTCTCGAGGGTTGTTACAGCTGGAGCCACTCCCCAGGCTCTGGCCCTGCAGTTCCCCCTCATCCAAGGCCTCCTCTCCAGAATCCTGCCCCTTTTTCTGAGAACCGCTGCTCCTTCTGGGAGGGCCCCGATGCTCCCCCTCCTCAGTCTCCTCTGTGGCCTCTGAGAACCACTCCTCCTCCAAGATCAATCCCCTCCTGGGGAGCTGGGGCAGTTCCCCGGGGCTCAGACCCCTCTTGACCTCCTCAGCACCTGGCCCTTCTGGCTCAGCAGTCTCTTCAGACTCCAATCCTGATCCTGACCTCTTCTCTGGTGTCTGGAGACCATACTCACTGGGTGGCTCTGGCCCCTGGCTCTCCTCTTTGCTGGGAAGGATGGGAATGCCGCCCCAGGCCCCAAGCTGCTGTTTCCTCCCTTCCTCTGGGAGGTTGGCTGTGGACTTGGGCCTGGGCTTGCGCTGGGGAGCCACACGGGGCCAAGGCAGGGCTTGGTGGCCAGGGGTTGAAGGGGATCTCGGCTGAAGCAGAGCCTGGCCATCTGTGATGAAGCTCTCCCAGGCCCACTGGAAGGGGAAGGAGGGTTTCCGAGGAGGACAGGGAAAGAGACTGAAGAGGGAGAGGGTGGGGGTCACTGTCCATGCCAGCCCCCAGCAGGGCCTGACACCCACCCCCTTCCCAGCCCATCCCACAACTTCTTACTCCTCAGCTTCAGCAGAGCCCTGTCCTTTCTTGTTCCGAATCCTGTGTCTGCGGTCCTTTCTCGCCACCTGCCCTGTGCTCTGAGACCTCTGCTGCGGACCCTGAATCGGCACACCATCGCCACTTCCCAGGCTCTCCTGGGCAGAGACAGGAGAGGGGACCAGCTCTGAGCAAGAGTGGTCTTCTCGGATCACTTTGTACCTCCTCCAGGAGGCCTCTGTTCTGTGCATGGGGCATGGTCCCCTCTGGGCCCTGGTTCCCATGAAGACTGTCTGGTCACTACCTCCATTCTGAGGTAGAGCACCTACCCTGTGCTCAGCACTTTCACACATTAACACACTTAGAACCCTATGAGGTAGATGCTTACTAACATCCCCACCATGCAGAGGAGAAAACCAGAGCTCAGAGAGGCCAGGTAGCTAAGCCCACACAGCTGGTGAGTGGTGGACCTGCTATAGCCAAGGTGAAACGAATACATTTTCCTGAAACCTCACTCCTCCAGCAGTGCTCCCTAATTTCCTCCATCATCCCTGGAAGTCACCCCAACATAGCATCCCTCATCTTCATACTACATCCTTTAGGCCTCCCCTGGTCCCTTCCTACTCAGGCTTCCCTGACTCACACCTGGACCTCAACTCCAGGCTGTGGCTGCTCAAGGGCCTCCCCCAGCCCTGGCGTCACCAACCCCCATAACCCGCCTGCCTCTGAGCAGTTGAAAGCCCCCCAGTGGGCCTCCCTCACCGGCTCCGCCTGGGGGATGTTCGACAGAAGCTTGAGCAGCCCTATGCCCGACCCCAGAGCCTGGAACCGAGTGTCCTGCCCTGGTCGCCGGGATGTGGTCCTAACCAACTGTTGGTGGGTGTTTAGCATATTGGTGTCCTGCCCCATCCCCCACTCCACCTGGTGTGGAACTGCCCACAGGCCATCTCTATGGCAACTGAGCCCCAAGCAATCTCAAGGACTCCGGCAGAAAGCACACCAGGAAGGGGTCAGCCAGGGTGTGTGGGGTCAGCTTCCTTCCAGGAGGAGAGTTCAGCCAGAGGCTGAGGGATGGTTCAGGCCAGGGACTCCAGTGATTCATAGCCAAGTCCTGCCCCGGCCACACACTCCCTGTGTGACCTGGCATGAGTCTCCTGTCCTCACTGAGCCTGTTTCCCCATCTATCTGTAAAAGGGACCTCAGGACTCAGTCATCCCAAAGCAGCCTCATGTCCTATAAAGACGTCCAGGCGGAGTCTGAGGCAGGCCCTCTCCCTCAGCCTGTCTCCTGGCTGAGGCCCTGCAGGAGCTGAACTGAACTCTCTCAGGATTGTGTTTAAATCACTAACCCTACCAGCCCCGACAGGGTGGGTGAAACTAGGAAATCAAGCACTGTGCCCAGAAGAGAGGCAGCAGGTCATCCAGAACCCAGAGGAGATTCTGCAGGGAGTTACAATCTTTAAATCTTTTTTTTTTTTTGAGACAGTCTCACTATGTCGCCCTCAGTAGAGTGCCATGGGATCATAGCTCATAACAACCTCAAACTCTTGGACTTAAGCAATTCTCTTGCCTCAGCTTCCCAAGTAGCCGGGACTACAAACACCTGCCACAACGCCTGGCTACTATTGTTGTTGTTGTTTAGGAGGCCCGGGCCGGGTTCAAACCTGCTAGCCTCAGTATGTGGCCGGTGCCCTTACCCACTGAGCTACAGGTGCCACCTGCCTTTAAATCTTATCCAAACTTCTAAGCAGTGCCAAAAGCCTTGGGGTGCTAAATCCCCATGGGACACCCAGTGCTGACCACTAGGACCGCAGCACAGGGATATAGTCCCAGGTAAGGCCCTTAAGACCAACCGGCTTCCTGGAGGCCTGGCTTGGCCTCTCATGTGCTCTGTGACCACTTCTCCACTCTGCACAACTAGAATTATAGTCCCAGCCCCTCGGTTTGTTCCAAGAAGAGAATGGCATTACAAAGGTGACACACTCAGTGAAGTTCATTATTGCTTTTTGGGGGCAGCAGGGCACAACGTGAAGCACGGAAGTGTGTGGGTTCAAATCCCAGTCCCTAGGCCAGGCACAGTGCCTCACACCTGTAATCCTAGCACTCTGGGAGACTAAGGCAGGAAGATCTCTTGAGCTCAGGAGTTTGAGACCAACCTGAGCAAGAGTAAGACCCCATCTCTATTAAAAATAGAAAAACTGGGTCAGCGCCTGTGGTTCAAGTGGCTAAGGCGCCAGCCACATACACCTAAAGTGGCGGGTTCAAATCCAGCCCGGACCCGCCAAAAAACAACAATGACAGCTGCAACCGAAAAATAGCTGGGCGTTGTGATGGGTGCCTGTGGGACGCTGGGAGGCTGAGGCAGGAGACTCGCTTGAGCCCAGGAGTTGGAGGTTGCTGTGAGCTATGATGCCATGGCACTCTACCCAGGGGGACAGCTTGAGGCTCTGTCTCAAAAAAAGAAAGAAAAGAAAAGAAAAACTAAGCCAGGTACGTGGCTCACGCCTGTAATTCTAGCATTCTGGGAGGCCGAGGTGGGTGGACTGCTTGAGCTCACAAGTTTGAGACCAGTCCAAGGAAGAGCAAGACCCCTTCTCTACTAAAAATAGAAAAACTAAGGCAGGAGGACAGCATGAGCCCAAGAGTTGGAGGTTGCTGTGAGCTATGATGATGCCATGGCATTCTACCCAGGGTGACAGCTTGAGACTCTGTCTTGAATAAATAAGTAAATAATTTTTTTAAAAAATTTAATTTAAAAAAGAGAAAAGCGAGCCAGGGATGGTGGTGCAGTCCTATAGTCCCAGCTACTCATGAGGCTAAGGCAAGAAGATTTCTCAAGCCCAAGAGTTTGAGGTTGCTATGAGCTATGATGGCATGACCCTCTACCCAAGGTGACAGAGTAACACTTTGTCTCAAAAAAAAAAAAAATCCCAGCCACTCCGCTGTCTGGTACCCTCTCAGCACCTCAGTTCCTCCTGGGCAACATGAGGCTGTTTACAATTGAATCTACTTCTTAGGTCTGTGGTGAGGATTAAATCAGTTAATATGCACAAATGCCAATGGAACATGCATGTGGCTCATAGGAAAGAGTTGCCTTTATTTTTTTTTTATTTTTTTATTTTTTTTGAGATGGAGCCTCAAGCTATCCCCCTGGGTAGACTGCCATGGCATCACAACTCATAGCAACCTCCAACTCCTGGGCTCAAGCGAGTCTCCTGCCTCCGCCTCCCAAGTAGCTGGGACCACAGGTGCCCGCCACAACGCCCGGCCATTTTTTGGTTGCAGCCATCATTGTCGTTTGGCGGGTCCAGGTTAGGGATTCGAACCTGCCACCTTAGGTGTACGTGGCTGGCGCCTTAGCCGATTGAGCCACAGGCGCGGAGCCTGTTATTTACTTTTTTAAAAAGCACATATTATTATTATTTTAGTTGAGGCAGACTTTTGCCATGTTGCTGAGACTTGAACTCCTGAGCTCAAGCAATCTTCTGGCCTCAGCCTCCTAGGTAGGTGGATTATAAGCCACTGCATTCATCTTTACTTTTATAATTTACAAAAAAAGGTCAAGGTAATTGAAAATCTATGCCTCTGCAGGTCTGTCTGACCGACTCCTCACACTCGGGGGCAGATGGTGAGCCAGTGCTAAGGCCTTACTTTGGTCAGGGCCCCTGCACAGGTAGGGCTTAGAAGAGCCAGGGGTTCTGGGGCACGGATTTGAGTCAAGGTACCCAGGGATTAGCAGTCTTCACCTTGGCCTGTGCCACTTCTTCACCGGTGAGTACGAAGAGGACATCCTGGGTCTGGAGCAGGCTCAAGGGCAGGTCCAGGAGAGAGAGGTACTTGCGCAGCACATTCACAGACTGGAGCATGAGCACGGCACAGCCTGGGCAGGGCGGGGACAGGAGACGTGAGCAGCCTGTCGCCCAGTCAGACTTGCCTTGAACACCCTCCCACCCCCAAGCTCAGGGCAGGGCAAGGCAGGCCAATGGCACAGGGTGGCCATGTCTCTGAGGCACCAGAGCTCCTCTGTGCCCATCATTTTTTTTTTTTTTTGAGACAGAGTCTCACTATGTCACCCTTGGTAGAGTGCTGTGCCATCACAGCTCACAGGAACCTCAAACTCTTGGGCTTAAGCAATTCTCTTGCCTCAGTCTCCCTAGTAGCTGGGACTACAGGCGCCCGCCACAATGCCCGGCTATTTGTTTGTTGCAGTTATCATCATTTAGCAGGCCCGGGCTGGGTTTGAACCCGCCAACCTCAGTGCATGTGGCTGGCGCCCTAACGTCTGAGCTACAGGTGCCGAGCCAGTGTGCCCATCATTCTTGAAGCCAGGAAGAAAGGGCTGCTGACTACCTGCCTGGCTACCTTCCACCCTGCCGCATGCCCTGGCAAGAAGAGACTGGTTGCCAGAGGGGGATCTGGCTACCTCAAGGCCAAGGGAAGGGCGATGCAGACAGGAAGACCTCATTCAGTTCTGTCACTCAAGAACTGACAGACTCAGCAAAGTCCCCTAATCACTCTGAGCCTCGAGTTTTCTAATCTGTAAGATGGTAGTGACAGTGTGATAGGGTTGATATGAGAATAAAATGGTCTAGCCATGATTTAAGGACCTCGCAGCTCAGACAGCACCACTCACTCACTCAGGAAGTGCACATACGACTTATGCTTTCCTTGGGTGAATCATCAGCCACTCCTGTGAGGTGGGACCAACAGAAACTGGCTCAGAGCAGGCGAGTCTGGGAGCTAAGCAGTGAGTGGCCAGCTGGGGTCAGGTCCCTTCCTGTGGGCTAGGACAAGTTCCTGGCTCAAGCATGTTCATCTACCAAGAACCCATGGGTCATTTGCAACCTGGCTAATTTAAGTGGGGGGTGGGATGTGAGGACAGACTGGAAGAACACCAGGGGTGGGAAAGACCTGTACTGGGAGAGCACAGGCTGGGTGGGGGAAGCACCTCTCCACTCCTGTCGCAGGAGGCACTTGTCTCATAGGACACAACTTCCTAGAGGCCTGTGCCGGGTTGGGAAGAGTATGGCTGGCCTCTCCCTCCCTGCCTCTGCTCTGCCTGGGGCAGCTCTCTTCGTATTTGCAAATTTCCCTCTACTAAGTTGTTTAGCTGACGGTAAGTAGCAATCTTTTGCAAGAGGGACAGGCCTTACCTTTAGGGAACTTCCCTTCTGAGTGCAGAGACCTGGAGGAGGGAAAGGGTGAGAGTGAGAGGGCAGGAACCAACTATTCCTTTTTAGGTCACAGGAGGGGCTGGCTGCCTGGTCTCCTCCATGGTTTCAGGTGGCTTTGTTCCCATAAATCACCACATAGACTTCCAGGGTCCCACACCTCAGGCTACAGCTAGGGGGACCAAGGTGGGCCAAGGACAACCACTCCAGGGGCCAGTCTGGTTTGTGTGGTGCCCTGGATTAAGCTTTGCCCCTTACAGGATGAAGGTAACTACTCTAGACTCTTGGAAGATGTTTTCGTGAAACTATAACACGTGCCTGTGGGAGGATGTCTTAAGGCATCAGTGTGACTCTTCCCTGACACTTCCTTCTCCTGTCTGACCTGCCCCTCCCACCTCTGACAGAGGTCATGCTGTGCTGGCTGCCTTCAGAGGAGCAACCAGGAGGGCCCAGCAGCAGTGAGCTCCAAACCCCCTGCCTGCATGAATTTTACCAGTAAAATGCAGATAAATGTCAGCAGAAGAGGGTGACCAGGAGGACAGGGAGCAGCACCCCCTCTGACACACACACTCAGACACACAGGGACTCTAGGGAGGAGAGGTTGGAGAAGAGAAGTTGACAGAGAACTGACATGACAGGGCGACGCCTGTGGCTCAGTGAGTAGGAACCGGCCTATAAGTTCCAAATTAATGAAGGGGAAAGCAGAAAATGAAGAGAAATTTAAAAGTCAGCAAAAATAAGAATAAAAGGAAAAGAGGAAACAAAGTATAAAATGTAATTAAATACAAAAGAAGTAACACAAAAAGAATAAAAATCAGATCGTTACTTTAAAAATATAGGAATGGGCTGAATTTCCCTATCATAAAATACCATCAAATTGAGAAAATAAAACCTAGCTATGCCTAAAAGTGACAAAGACTTAAAAGAATGAACCAGATAGTTGGCAAACAGAAAGGAAGAGCCTCACTACGAATCCAGATCAAGCAAATACAACATCAAAAAGCATTAAACTTAACAAGGATGGGCATTGTATAATGAAATTAAACTTAACAAGGATGGGCATTGTATAATGAAACTGGTTCACTCCATGAGACCATATGCACCAAACATCACAGGGCTGAAACGACCACTCTGGGGCTGCCTCGTTTTCCACTTATCTTCACAAAAAACTGCATCTCAAACTATTAAGTAGGGGATGTGTCTTTCCTGAATCCGAAGGGACCTAATGCAGCAAGCAGCATGTCTCCTCATGGCTGTGGCCTGCGGCTGGGCCAGTGAACAGTCTTTATAAGAGAGGAGAGGTCTGGCCTCCCCCATTCCACAGTCAAGGACACAGAACTGTCTAGAAAGAGGATGTGGGAAATAATTTCTAGCATCTTTTACTAAGTGATGTACAATTTAGGGACAAGAGTAGACAGTCCTCAGGTTGGACTGGTCTTCCCCTGTGTCCAGCAGAATAATTAATGGAGAACCAGGATTCCTGGACCCCATTCCACCTCTGCCATCCTGCATCCCTATCAGGTGGGGCAAACCACTTCACAGCCTCAGTGAGATGAGGTGGTTGGACCTCATGGTGGTGAGGTCATTTCTAACCTCACATATCACACTGCTCCAGCCTGAAGGTGGCGGGCATGTTTAGAAGGTTATCAGATAAGCCCATTTGCTCAGTAGCTATGATGGGCCCACCAAGCTACACATGAGGGACCCAGAGAAGCACTTTGCTGGAAGACAGGAGACACAGTCTGTAGGACCCTAGGTTGTCACTTGGTATCTTTGAGGTTCCATTTTGTTTTTACGGGTAAAATATAGAAAAATATCAGTAGAATAGGGTGACCAAGAAGAACAAATGAGATTTCATGTTATCCATGTACATACTCCTTCTCCAAAGAAAAATCAGATAGTTAACAGAATATATAATGGGCCAGGTACAGTGGTTCATACCTATGATCCTAGCACCCTGGCAGGATAAAACAGGTGGATTGCTTGAGCTCAGGAGTTTGAGACCATCCTGAGTAAGAGGGAGACCTTGTCTCTACCAAAAATAGAAAAACTAGCCTGGCATTGTGACACGAGCTTGGGTCCCAGCTACTAGGGAGGCTGAGGCAGGAGGATGACTGGAGCCCAAGAGTGTGAGGTTGCTGTGAACTGTGACACCATGGCACTCTACCCAGGGGGATAGAGTGAGACTCTGTCTCAAGATATGTATGGAATGAAAGATGACAAATTCATCTTACAGGAAGGGGGAAAAAGATACAACCAAGAGGCTCATGGCATCACAGGACTCATTCTGCAAAGTCTCATCCATGGGCTATAGGGGTTACAGACTTGGCCCTAAAGCTTTCTGTGGCCAAAGCAAAGAGACAACTATCATCAGTTAGCCCATTTTCAGTACCCAGAGAGTAAAAACAATTCAGCTGTTTAGGAGAAGGGACTTCCTACTAGGATGTGGGAGAGAGTTCTCTGAGAGGACATGGTGAGATGCAGTGAGCAGCATGGTCAACAGGGCTCTAATTATCATCCAGTGGTCAGTTTCAGATACTTCCAGCTGTCAGATAACAAGTGGGAAGTGCTCTGGAAGCCGGGAATGCTGAGCAAATGAGCCACCCTCTCACCAGAGACTCCTACCTCACAGCCGCATACAGAGCACTGTGATTGGGATGGCCGCTGACTCCCCCTGCATCAAAAGTCACCACCTGTGGAGAAACACAGGGTTTGCACCGTGACTATCTGAATGTTTTCTCCACTGGCCAACCTCAGAGTAGCTGTCTCCATTCCCTGGGGAAGGAAAGGAGAGAGCAGAGCCCTGAAACTTTCCAAATTCCGGGTACATCTGATGACTTCTGAGCACATCAGTGGTGTGTGACGACTGCTTTGGCCAACTGCGTGGAGACAGCTGCCGTGGGTTTGACTGTTTATTCTTGTTCCTGACCAGTGGAGCAGAGTGGAATTCAGCCACAGCCAGAACAAGGGTTCAGAGTATCTCCTTATCTGCTTAGCCATTTATTAGCACACTCAGTGTTCCTGGCTGGCTGCTCTGTGAACTTCGGTCATGCAGACGAGGCCTGATTTATTTGCTTCCTTTTCCTCATGCCACACTGAGGGCACAAAAGCTTTGAGAACAAAGTCCACCATGCCCTGGGGTTGAGTTCATGGAAAAAGCATATTTATTCATAGACTGCCTCTGTTTCCATTTTCACAGATTTATCACCATCTATTAACCACAAGCTGAGTGTGGGTTCCATCATTTCATTTCTGCAGAGATGGATTAAAAAACCAAAGGATCATTTGAATAACAATAATAATAAGGATAACATGAATACTAAAAGAAATTTAAGAAAGAAAGCAGGACTCAGGAAAAGAAATAGTTTGGTTGGTTAGGGGGACAGTAAGAGGCAACCTATCCCCAAGGAAGAAGGGGAACCTGGAACTGGATTGGAATATCTGGGGAGAGATTCACCTCGGTCCTTCTAGTTTTAAACTGTAAGACTTGTTGACCTCCTGTATAGAAAACCCTTTGTTATATAAGAGCAGTAACACCCTTTGAGCACAGGACTGACCCTGTCTTATACCTGAGGACATTGAGGAAACAGAGGCTGAAGCTGGGGTCACTTTGCCAGTGAGTAGTGCAGCTGGTCTTGGAGCTTGGATTGTGTGGCTCCAGAGTCCAAGCTCTTTGCCAGCATCCCCCATGCAAGAAGGCGTAGTGGGACCGGGCCCAGGGACTCGGGTGCCTGTAGTCCCAGCTATTTGGGAGACTGAGGCAAGAGAATCAGTTGAGCCCAGGAGTTTGAGGTTGCTGTGAACTGTAAGCTATGTCGCCATGGCACTCTACCAAGGACAACAAAGTGAGACTCTGTCTCAAAAAAACAAAAAAAAGATAATTTTCATGCTTCTCCCACTTCTTTCCAACTGTTTTTATGTTCAGTTTATCATTTTGCTCTTTGGGTTGCTGGAAGAAGGCTGAGCCAGTAACCCACAAGATGGCTGTTTTTCTAAAGGTTTTGATTACAGTTATAATAATAGTTAACTGTTCTTCTGTCATCTTGGTATGATAAAAAAAAAAATTAAAAAAAAATAATAGTTTACTGAGGGGCCAGGCATGGTGGCTCACGTCTATAATCCTGGCCTCTGGGAGGCCAAGGCAGATGGATCACCTAAGCCAGGCATCTTCAAACTACGGCCCACAGGCCACATGCTGCCCGTCTAGGACATTTATCCAGCTTTCTGGGTGTTTTTGCCGCTGCTGTTCATCTTGCTTAGCAGCCGACTCATCCTGGGGCCCCCAGTCCAGCCCCCCAACAGTCTGAGGGACAGTGAACTGGCCCCCTGTTTAAAAAGTTTGAGGACCCCTGAAAAAGAACCTGGCTTTCTCTGAGGTTCCACACCCCTGCTCACTGATATCCTCTTCCTATGGTCTGTTCACAGGAGAGCTGTTTAGTGAGTCTCACTTGCTGAGGTCAGTTTATGGACCCTGGTCTAAGCTTACGAGTTTGAGACAAGCCTGTGCCAGAGCGAGACCTCATCTCTAAAAACAGCTGGGCGGGCTCCTGTAGTCCTGTAGAGAATTGCTTAAGCCCAAGACTTGAGGTTGCTATGAACTATGATGCCACCACAGCACTCTACGGAGGGCAACAAAATGAGACTCTGTCTCAAAAAAAAAAAAAAAAAAGTTAACTGAGGTTACTGAAGGCAGTGAAGGTCAGACTTTTCATATCTGTGATGATGAACTGTATGCAATGCCCAGACGAGACCATGGATGCGTTTGTAATGAGGTTCTCACCAAAGTGGTAAAGCAAGTATCTTGCCCACTGAGCCAAGTGTAGCTACTGCATTCGTAGGCCACCCTCCCCACCCACAGCGCAGTCCTGGCCAGAACCAGGCCCCAGAAACAAAGCAGTGCCCTGGCCTCTGCTGCGCCGGGTCAGGCCGACACCCTCTGCCCCAGCAAGAGAACCAAATGTGAGAGGCAGAGACAGTGGAAACACAGAAAACAATGTCCAATCACCAAATATTCACTGGGCACCAATGTGCTGTGGCCACAGGAGACTCTCTAGAATCCGGCCTTTGGGAGATTTGGGAACATCATGAAGAGCCCACACCAGACCAGGTGAATTCTGGGTAATCTCCAGATGGTCTCCTGGGGACAAAGAGGTTCTGCCACGGGAATAGTCCCCTTTGTTAAAACTGAGTAGCTGTCTGACAGAGCCTTCTCCCTTCCT
>CAUYQV010130269.1:0-11176 GCA_963574575.1 Galagoides demidoff
TGTCTAAAGGTTGAATATAAATGTCTTAACACAACAATTATGAGAAAGACATGATGGCTATGTTAGTCAGTTGGATGAGAGTTTTCCAAACTGCATATGGAAGCAACACACTGTATCCTATGATAGAATTAATGTACACAACTATGATCTAATAAAAAAAAGATTATAAAAATAGAAAAATAAAATAAACTGCAAAACTGAGTTAGGTGTGTTACTTTATCTATTGCACATCAAATGAATATTAATGATATTGACATTTTGAGATTAAACCGATTGATTATGCATTATTTGCCAAATGCTATGAAGTGTTTTATATGTATTATTTCTACTTTATTTTATTTTTTATTTTTTTGAGACAGAGTCTTAAGCTGTGGCCCTGGGTAGAGTGTCATAGTGTCACAGCTCACAGCAACCTCAAACTCTTGGGCTTAAGCGATTGTCTTGCCTCAGGGTCCCAAGTAGCTGGGAGTACAGGCGCCTGCCACAATGCATGGCAATTTTTTTGTTGCCATTGTCATTGTTTTTGTAGCTGGCCTGCACTGGGTTCAAACCTGTCACCTTGGATGTATGTGGCTGGCACCCTGCCAACTGAGCTACGGGCGCTGCCTATTTTATTGTATCTTCATACAACCTATGGGGTGGTTTCCTATAACATTTTAGGCAAGGCATGGATTCTCGGGAAGAGACTCATACGTATTCTGGGGTAGAACCAGAATTCCCCAGTGATTTTTCCAGGAACATATGAACATATTGGAAGAGGAGTGCCCCATCTCGACTTTGCCCTCCCCTTCCTAGTGAACATGTGGCTTCTGGTGATGCCATTCAGGAGGGCTGTACCCAGTGGCTCTGAGAAATAGCCAGATTCTATCTATACCACTGTCCTTTTATCCAGGTTTGACCCAAGAACAATGCTATAGAAGTATATTCCTAAACTATTGTTAATATTGTACTTTATATGTGAATAAATTCAGATTTAATGAGGTTGAATATTTTGGTCACAGTTGTCATATAGTGAGTAACAAAAACAGGGTTTGAACCCAACCCTGGAACCAGCACTCAGGCATTTTAAGCTAACTGGTCACACAGCATGAACTCACCATCAAACCACAGCTCCATCCTTGCTTCCTGTCATCCTCATTTTGGGGAGTAGGAAGACTCTCTCTTGGGCCTGTATGAAAACTCTGACAGGCCTATGACCTCTCTGATGACTTTTAAGTAGCAGGTAGCTCCACAGACGTAATGGTAGCTCCATTAAATCACTAGCATAATCTAGCTTCAGAAGTTAAAATGCCAGGACCAAGCGTGTAATAATCTACACCACAAACTTGACGTGAAACCTCTCCTCGCCAGCTGGGTCTGCTTTGGGCTGGAGCTCCTCATTGGAAAAGGGGCTGGAAAGGAAGCCGTATGTGCTTCTCTGTGTCCCCAGTTGATCTTCTTCCTCCTTCACCATCTATTTTTCAGACTTCCACCATGTTAGAAGCTAAAGGGAGAAAAGCAAACAGGACGGTGCCGTTCTTACTAGTGCAACGCAATAGGAGTTGGCACTGTTTGGACTTGGTAAGCTGAGTGTCTGTTCAAGGACACTTTGTGGATCCTTCTGAGGTTCCGTGCTCGGCCCTCTCTCCTGCTGTTTTTTATTTAGTGTGGTCACTTGCCATCCCTTCCACAGCTCCCGGGTTATCTGGTAGTACAGACTGAGCCTCTTCCTGCTGAGGTCCTCTCCCCCTGCAGATAATGCTATCGGACAGGACCTCAGACAGCTGTACCCTGAAGTTCTTCCTCCTGGGTGGTCCACAACTCATCCACAGGAAAACATCTTCTCATTCTGTGCCTTGACACACTGGGAGTGGAGGCCACTCCCCAAAGAGCGACCCTTGTCACTACTGCCAACACCAGCCTTCCTCTGTTGTCTATTCTGGGGTCAGAAAACAGTTCCTTGTGGTCCCACTTTGGGAAACACATGATAAACTCATCTGGCCCCATGAGGGCCTCTTCCTCATCCTGGGATGAGAAAAAAATCCCTTCACTTTCCTCTCAATCATGCAATGTGATGAATACTCACAGTACACTGAACAAGTGCTCTCTCCAGACTCCAGACTTCAGTCTTGTTATTTGTGTTAACTGTGTTATTTGTGGGCCAGGAATACTGAATTTGCAAGCGCTGAGCTATGACTGCTGGGAAAGTTGCAGAGTTCAGTTCTTGTGTCTCTGGTCATAACCTTTTCATCCACCCATCAATATGTAACCTCATTTTATGTCTGTTTCTGTTTGAAGACATCTTATTTAATAAACAGTGCTGATTCATTGGCATTGAACTCACGGCCAGCAGCACTGTAACTCAAGCGTGAATGAAGCTTATCTGATACACATTTTTTTTTTCCTGCAATACACATCACTGCATTCTTGGTATTAGAATTGTCGTCCCCAACTTCTGGGCCATAAACCAGTACTGGTCCGTAGCCTGTTAGGAACTGGGCCACACAGAAGATGCACAGAAGGAAACAAGTGACCCTTCACCTGTATTTACAGCTACTACCCGTCACGCACATCACTGCCTGGGCTCCGCCTCCTGTCAGATTGACGTTAGAGTCTTATAAGAATGGGAACTCCACTGTAAACTGTGTGGGTGAAGGCTCAAGGGTGTGTGCTTCTTATGAGAGTCTAATTAATGCCTGATGGTCTGAGGTGGAGCTGAGGTGGTGACGCTAGTGCTGGGGAGGGGCTGCAAATACAGATGATCATTAGCAGACAGGTCTCACTGCACAGAGACCAAGGTAAATCAATTGCTTGGGGACTCCTATCAAAACATTATCAGTGAGTGGCAAGTGACAATCAAGCTGCATGTGGTGGCAGGATTTAGAGTAGAAGGGGAGTTGATGCACTTCAGTTGTCCCAGCTGCGTCTGGTGGCGGCTCTAAGTCAGAATCCCACAGTTATTTTAGTTAGTCCGTGCCTGGCCCACCCATTATTTTGTTTACCACTTCCATCTGCACACACGTACAAAATCACAAAAATGGGAAATCTCTAGCACTGAATATACTGTGAAAAGTGTATTGTGTATAGTCTGAGACCTCAAACAAGAAGACAGAGTGTCACTTTGTTTAACCTCAGCTGAGAACGCGAACATAGTGTGACTCAAATTTTTTGCTACTCTGTAAATGTTCTATGTGACCCACAAACACATGACAAATATTGATGTTGAAGTTATAAATAAATCTGAAATGAATAGGCAAGTTTACAAATATGAGATCCAATTATAATGAGGTTCAGCTGTAAATATTTTCACATCTTCCCCAAACCTTCTACCATCTTTGTTTATGTCTATACGCTTGTTCTGGCTTAAGGCTCCCAGAATCAGAAAAGTAGCCTGTGCCAAATTGAGTGTGGTGATTGGGAGTTGCCCTTTGGAATTTGACATCTTTTGTCTTTCAGTCCCCCATAGAAATGTACATTTTATTTACGTGTTTTAAATACACATTTGAGAGGGTCCCAGTCAGGATTTGAGCTGTAAGAAACAGAAACCAGAGCTGAATACTGTAAGCCAAAAATACATTTATCAGAACAATATTGAGTAAAACAGACTCTTGGGGAAAGCTGAAGGACCCGGACTAAGGCAGGCAGGGGAAAGTGAGGTTAGGCTGCAGTCAGGACCACAGTCAACACCAGGCCCTGGGCTGAGCTGCCAGGATGCTGCCGGCAGTTGATTGCTTCTGGATCTGATCAAGCACCTGCTCCTTTCCACTTTCACCTCATTAGCTCACGGTACAAAGCCCACAGCCCCTACCTCTTACTGACTGAAGTAAGATTACAAATTCTGTGTTCTCCATGTCAGGGAGGCTGTCAAAATGAAAATTTGGCCTTTCAGTTTCTGTAGCAGGAAGGAGGCCTTATCTCTCATCTCTCATCCTGACTCCTAAAGTGAGAAATTTATCTTGAGTAGAATATTTGACTGTGAGGAAAACAAACAGGGTTCATGCTCATAGACTTTAAGGATCATTAGAATTGGAAGAAAACGCCAAACTCATCAGTTTAGTTCAATCTCCTTTTCTATTCAGAGATGTCCCTCTAGAGCAGTGGTTCTCAACCTTCCTAATGCCGCGGCCCTTTACTACAGTTCCTGTGGGTCGCGACCCACAGGTTGAGAACCGATGCTCTAGAGTATTTTGGAAAATAATCTTCTGCTTGAATTTCCAAGTGATAGAGAGATGGTGAGAGAGTACAGTCTGCAACACTTATCCAAATGATTTTAATGTAATTTCCAGTTCATAAAATCATTTCTTAGGTTTTTCTTCAACATATAGTTTGTCTTTATCTAAAGGCACTGTGGTTTTAACTGCCCTGCTTTTGACATGGTGCTCAGACCCTAGTACATAGATTGGCATCTTTCCTTTTTCATTACTTGAACCTGAGGTTGTATTAGCTATTTTTATAAAACCATAGCTTAGGGATGACTCAAATTAAGCTGAAATATTTAAATATTTTCATACGAACTGCTGCCACTGAGCCTCTAAGCTTAATCATTTCAAAGACTAAATTGAGGTTTTTACATTTAGTCCTTCTGCTTGCACCTGTTTAGTTTCAGCTCAGTGATCTGGTTTGTTGAGATAATTTTGGGTTTTTAGCTTTTTCTTGTTTGCTATCGTAGAATTTCCTTTAAGGGTCATGTAACCTGTTTGTTTATTGGACATGTCTATGTTTTTATTGAAGTCATTGATAAATTATTGTATAGGAAAAGACTACAGTGGAACATTGTGAGTCTCTACTAGTCTTTCTTCAAGGTTGACACTGGGTCGTTGAGTGATCTGTTTTGAATCCCACTGTTTAGTTAGCTTAAAATAAAACTGATCTTGCATAAAAATTGTCTTGCTCTCAGGATGCGGCTTACAAGGTGTAGCATTCTATGCTTTCCTCAACTTCATGTAGGGCCACCTTTCTTTGTGTTTCTCTACAAGACCTTGCATATGCGGTATTATGCTTCAGTATTATGCTTCGCACCAGCTCCCCCGTCAGGTGTTACCTCTAAAGTTTTAGATTAAGTACATTTCCACAAGGGAGCCTTCTTTAACTATAGATTCTGTCAGTTTCCTCTGTTAGTATTCTCACAGAATCAAATTCCATTCTTAAAAGGTCTCTGCTTGCAATTGCATGTGCGTTAGTGTCATGATTGGATCTGACTGCCCCACTGGACTTAAGCTCCCTGAGACCATGGGCGAAGTCTATGTTTGTTACTTATTACAGGCATGGTGTCTGGAACAATCGTCACAAAACGTCTTGTAAAATGAATGTTAAAAACTCAACACATAGTGTGATCATTATCCTACTGAGAGTATGAAATAGCAAATGAGTGAAACAACTTAAGGAAGTAAGTCCTCTTCCTACCAGTTGCTAAATATCCTATAATGTACAGGATGTGCTACCCCTAACTCCTAAGTATTTCTTTTTTCACTGCCCACCCTGTGTGGTAGAAATATGAGTTGTTAGAAAAATTTATAAAGAGGTCTATAATAGCAGGTGGTACGCAAATTTTCAGTCTATACTTTATTCTATGAGCAGTATTTCCTGGGATGTTATAGGAACTCTAAGGCCCCTTCAGACACTCAGAGGACTGACAATGGCTTGAATGCTGAGTTGTGAATTGTAAGCACTCTTCAGGATGGTCTCCAAGACCCCACATTGGCGTGTATCATCAGGAAATGAAACAGGCCTTCAGGAAGATGAGGAAACTCTTAATATTCTTTAGATATCTCATCTTTTAGTGATTGTAGGGCATGACTTGGTAAATAAAGCATAGAAAAATCGTCCTTTTACAAAAGATGCAACAGCTGTTAAAATATCCCTTCCCTGATCCTCACTGCTAATCCAATTGTGATATGACATACATCTCTCGGATATTTTGTATGACTTAGGGGGATTATATATTAAGAGATTGTCAGTCCTTATTATTATAAGGGGCAACATTTATTATACATTGAATATCAAGAAAGCATGAGCCTGAAATTTCAGCCTATCTTTTGTCATTCATTATGGCATATTAAATTTGTATAGGAAATGATTCCCATACTACAGAAGAAGAAGCAAAAGGGTTAACAGCATTGCCCAGTTGATGCAACTAAAAACCAGAAACATTTTAATTATTATTATTAATATTATTATTGGCCATTCCTAGAAATAGTTCTCGAGGGCAGCATTAGAAATAGTTCTCAGGGCACTGAAATAACAACAGCAACAATGCTGGCACCCATGCTTAATTATGTTTAATGCACTCAGTAAATTTATTCTTCCAAGAAAAAGGTGAGAAGGTAGGAAATTTAATCATCTTCAGAGCATATCCAATTATACAGACAAGGAAAAAAGGTTACATCTTAAACCTTAATTTTTGTGTTGATTGGCCGCAATCTATCAGAATAAATCATTTAGATGTATGTGATTTCTAGGTACTAACTTTGAACCTAGACACTGAATTTCAAATGGGGAGATTACAGAGAGAACAAAAGCAATCACCTCAAAAGTAATGCGAGTTTTAGATCTCCAAATCGTAAATGAAATATGAGGTGTTAGAAAAATTTATAAAGAGATCTATACTACCAGGCAAACACAGAGATATCCATTGTCTTGGCAAATGTTTGACTTTGTTAAGGGGTCAATTCTTATCAAATTGTTCCACAAGTCTAGAAAAAAACCTGTGCCAATGTCTTCCTCTCAAATGTGAGAAGTTGAATAAACCTTTAACCCCTTGCTATTAAAATAAACTGGCAAGAGTTTTCACACTTCCTGAATGAGGCCGTGTGTTCCAGGGCTGAAGTGGACCAGACTAGGCTCCTGGCCAATAGGATAATCCCTATGTGTGTTGCTACTGAACAGCAAGGGTGAGTTCATAACCTTCACCTGAGACTCATGTTGGGGTGATGTGACCATAATAAATATTGCTTATATTCAAGTCACTATTGTGGACACTTGAATCATGATTCTGTGTTACTAGGAAACCAAACTCGTGAAGAAAATAGTTCTTCATACTTGTTAAACAAAAGAATACTGTTTTTATTTTGATAGCAAATGGCAGGGAAATTCACTGTAATTGAGCCACACAAACTGTTTTATTATAACTTAATTGATTGGTCCAGTGGGACAGGGAAAAAGGCCAATTTTATAAAGTAATCGAATTGTTGGTTTTAAAACTGAAATTGTTGCTCATTAGCTGGATTGACTAAGTGGACTTTTTAAATTATGTGACTAGTTTGTAAAACCAAGACTGTGTTATAGGGAGACATGAGGAACAATAGTTAAAAAACAAAACAAACAACAACAACAAAAAAAAACCAGTTAAGCAATGAAATAATGCTTATTTTCTGGGCTTATTCTCCGGGTGTCCAGCTGACCAAACATCTTTTGCTTTGGAATCACCCTGGCTGTGAGCACTCTTTAGTCATGACAGGAGAAGGGAAAGAAACGAGAAAGATCAAGTGGAAACAGACCAGGGAAGCTTTGTATCCTTTGGGGCTGTTTAACCTTTACAATTATCTTCTTAGGTAAATTTCAGACATTTACCAAAAACAACAGGAAGAATAATTTTGAGTTCCCGCTGTAAGCCAAGTTACCTCCTGGGTGTTTTATACATATTAGCATGTTTTTATCCTAATAACAAGTAGAAGAACATCATTATTCAAATTTTACAGCTAATGAAAGTGAGGTGCAGAAGGTTAAAGACCTTGCCCAAGGTCAACAAATAATAAGTGACAATTAGCACTTAATACTAGATCTGTCTCATTATACAAACTGTATGGCCTTGACATATAGATAGATCTGAATATATGTACTACAGATACCTAGACATACACATACATAAATACTCATACCTAGGCATACACATACATAAATACTACATATACCTAGACATACACATACATAAATAATCATTCATATATGGTATATATGTATCATATATAGCTTTATGCCACAATATAGTGAAGAATATATAGAAGGATGAACATTGTAGCTCTGATGCTAAGTGGCCTCCTGATCTTTTATGTCTCTGCCTCTTGGTTTCTTCAGGTTTCAAAACTGAAACAACTTGTCACCAAATAATGTTTAAAACTATTTGAGATTGTTGGCATAGAGTAGCTGTCAAATTACAAGACAAGGCCAGGCCAAGGGGAAAGACATCTCAGGAGAGAGATCAAGTTCCAAAAGCCAAGGGACGAGATCAGAAAGGCTGCACATACGTCTCCAGCCCTTGCAGAATCTTCTAAATAGTGGTTCAGAGTGATGCAGAACAAAACCGAATCATTCTTTTGCTCTGTTCTATATTTAGTGGAGTTTGATGACATAGGATCTATCTTGCTCCATCCTTCTTCCCTTTCTCTGCCCAATTTTTGGAGGCCCCAATATCTTGAAAACCACTCAAGGAAACTCAAATGGCCTATTTGAAAATAAACGGACATAGTCACTAATTATGAGGCCTATCTGAAAGTATCCAGCCATGTAATATGAAAAATACATTAACAATGGCTAGAAACTTTCTGGACTTCCCTTTTACATACAAGGAGGGCCCATGCATGCATATGTGTATTTATAATGATGCTTTATAAAGTATGAGAAATAAACTCTGGAAGCCATGGGGGCACTCTGTTTTCTAAAAACAAGCAGACCTGACATTTGTCTCTGTTTCTTCATTCTCAGTTTGATGAAATCTAGACACTTGGGGGCTTGAGAAAATACTGTGTGTGGTTTGTTTTAATACATTCTTCTCTAGGATTCTGTTACCAGCCTGTGAAATTGCCCCTTCTCTTTTCTCCCCCTCTGCCCCTCCCCATGCATGCACCCTGTGGCCAGAGAGCCAAGTACTATATGAGCCAAAAGTATTTTCAATAGCAATACCAGGAAAATGCTGTTTCTAATGGCATGGCAAAAGCAAACAGAATGAAGGCCAACTTTATAGGAATCTTAAAACTAGACCTCTCAAGAAGGAAGGTATAAGCACAGACAACTATAGTAGGAAGAATGTTCCTGCTTTCCAATAGGAAAAATTTAGGACTATGTCTCTTGCCACATTTCATGTTTTTAAAATGAATACCTCCAGAGGAACTTACCCGAAATTATGTTGTCATGAGTAAAAACATGAATGTTTTAACCTCTTTATTCAAAGAGTAGTTTCTAATTGCTTGTTTATGTGTGAAGCATTTTTGTAGATAGAGGTCTACTCCCTTCTGTCTGTTCTATGGAACAGAAATTGTCATTACCTGTGCACACATGTAGCTCTTCCATCAGATAAAGTCTCCCATGGTCAAGGGAGGGGCCCATTCTACCTTCCTTTTCCATAACTCAAGGTATAGCCAATAGTTTTTGCCTCCGATTCCAGGGCCTTCCCATCAGGTAGGAGAGTTAAATGCTGGACTATGAAGCATGCATCTAGTTATGAACTAGTCAGCCACATCAGTGGTGTAGTCATCTGAGTTATTACTGTTCAGAGATAGTTTCTGAGTTGGGAATGGAGTGGGGAGAATCAACGATTGTCCAAAAGGGAGTGATGCTTACTTACACTGAGCACTCAAAGAGATGGGTCAGATGTAAACAGATGGAAAAAATAATTACAGAAGTTAATGAGGCAGTACAGGAAATAGCTTCTGTGAAGTTTAAATATGAGCAAGATTTGAGTATGTTGTAGTGTAAACAAACAAACAAAAAAGCCAGTTTTGGAGCCAGATGGGTACAGCTTCTGTGCCCAGCATTCGTTCTTACTGCTTAAACTTAGACTAATGTCCTAACTATGAACAGACTACTAGCACTCTGTTGATTTCTTATAGCCCAGCTGTCTTAAATATTACTTTTTATAGAGAAAGAGGTTGAGGTAAATACTTGGTGAGTAAATGTCCACGCACGGAACAGAAATCAAATGAAACAACATGGAAGCTCCAAGTACAAATTCTGTAGCTTTCTTCCTCCTTTACCCGGTTCAGAAAGACTTATTGCCTTTTCACTGTGTCCTCTATCTTCTACTGACCTGTCCAAATATACTCCTCATTAATTTTTTTTTAGAATATGAAATTATAAGTTTATTTTGTATTAGAGAGAGGGAGGAGCGTGTGGGGGGAGACAGATGAGAAAGTGAGAGAGAGAGAGAGAGAGAGAGAAGGGAGCAGAAAGCAGGGACTGAAAGAGACTCCTCATTATTTTTCTATAAAAAATTTGCACTCCTACCAAGGATATTACTCACTGTTAAGGTATACATGGGTTAAATGGGTTACTATGAATGTTTTGAGGTAGACAATGCTATGGTCCATTATTTCACTTCCAAGAAACAGAGTCAATAGCGTCCTTTCTGATTCGCCTTCTAACTTGCTCGGCTTACCAGAGTTGCTGCGAGGGCTTCACTGGTTTCTGTCCACGTGGATTTTACTACCTGTGATTCTTGATTTTCATGTATCTTAAAACTTTCACAATAACCTACATATTATCCATAATCTACCTGAATTTAACCTATCACCCATATTATCCTTTCCTTTCATTTCCATATGTTAAAAAAAATCTGCCCATCCTTCAGGACCCAGATCAGATACTAGCCTCCCAAAGGATTTCCTGCTCCCTAAGAGTTAGAACTAGTCTTTCCTTTCTCTGAAATTCTTTATCAATGGATGTGCATTTTCCTTTGTGGCATGTAACATATTTATAATTTTGTATTATGTTTACTCATGAAATGTTTTTATCCTCTCTTAAGTTTTATGCTTCTTTCTTTATTGTGTAAATTTTATGGAGCTTTTCTCATATGTAATATTCAGATTACTCTGCCAAATTGTGTAAATGGAAAGGCAATCAGACCCTATTATCATTTTAATGGCGTGCTCAGTATATTACATTGGATGTGTAAATCAATGATTACATTAGAAAATATTAAATCTATGCAATAATAGCAATTATTTTATTAGAGAGAACATACAGATGTTAAAAACTATTTCAAGAAGATGTGCCATTTTAGTTGAGATCACAGGTTGCTACTCTGCAATATTATGTACAAAGTCTAGATCTACCATCTGGAATAATGTAGCCATTAAGAAAGATGGAGACTTTACATCCTTCATGTTCACATGGATGGAGCTGGAGAATGTTCTTCTGAGCAAAGTATCACAAGAATGGAGGAAAAAGTATCCAATGTACACACCCCTATTATGAAACTAATTTA
>CAUYQV010130271.1:0-16533 GCA_963574575.1 Galagoides demidoff
GCGGGCGCCTGTGGTCCCAGCTACTTGGGAGGAGGAGGCAGGAGACTCGCTTGAGCCCAGGAGTTGGAGGTTGCTATGAGCTGTGATGCCATGGCACTCTACCCAGGGGGATAGCTTGAGGCTCCGTCTCAAAAAAAAAAAGAAAGTCACTGTATGAGGTGGCAAAGACACTGAACAAGTAGCATTAGCACCTGACACCTCCACACCCAAGCAGAAGTGTAGCCATACTTCCAGAGAATTGAAAGAAAGCATATAATATATCCCTCTGTTAAATCAAGAGGCTCTCAGCTGACCTATAACTATCCTGGTATCACCAATCTATAAAAAATGGGGGCCAATGAAGTGTGAATTGAATTATTATTGCCACAAATAAGTCACAATTTATTCATCCAGATGGGTACTTTACTTTTCAAAGTAGTCCTTATGGGAGAAGTCCACATGTTTACCCTAACTCTACTGCTGTCACTTAAAACAGACATGGACATCCCCCTTCAGAATTGCATCTTTTTCCTATGAACATAGTTTCAAATTTTAGAAACAGCCCAAAGTCATGTAAAAGGAAAATCTAAGTCTTGGCCACCCCCACCCCAACTCCTTATGCAAAAGTGAAGGCAAAAGCCTCAGGCACCTGTGAAGAACTGGCCCCACAGATCATTCAGGAAGGAAATTTCTTGCTAACCTCCCATAAGCAAGGACATACAAATTATACCTACATCTAGTACCTAAAACTAAAGCTGTTTGATTTCACACTAAGAATAAATTACAAGTTAATCTTACAGGTGATAGAATTGGAGACAAGACAGAACCAGACATTCTCTTACCTGCCCAGGGATAGCTACATAATTGATGCTTCCTTCATTCCCTTATTTTATGTAAAATGTAGATTTCTTGGTGGGCTTGATAACAATATAACCACTACTGCATCAGCCTTTGTGTGGCCACAGTGTCTAATCTCTAAACAGAGCAAAAGGCAGAAGATTTGAACTGTTAAAACTGTAGTCCCTAGTCCCTGGCCAGAGACCAGTACTGGGTCCATGGCCTGTTTAGGGAATGGGCCAGACAGCAGAAGGGGAGAAGCTGTCCACCTAGCAAGCCAAGCTTCTTCTGTATTTATACCCACTCCCCATAGCTGGCATTACCATCTGAGGCCTGCCTGCAGTTAGATCAGGGGAGGCATTAGATTCTCATAGGAGCGTAAACTGTCCACGTAAGGGATCTACATTCATTATGCACTCCTTATGAGAATTTAATGCCACCTTCATCCTTGTCCTCGGAATAATTAATGGTTTTCCATGAAACCAGATCCTAATGCCAAAATGGCTGGGGACTGCCATGTTAAGATACAGAATTTCTTTTTGTTTGGGACAGAGTCTTACTCTTTCACCTTGAGTAGGGTGCCATGGCATCATAGGTCACAACAACTTCAAACCCCTGAGCTTGAGCAATCTACTTGCCTCAGCCTCCCGAGTAGCTGGGACTACAGGCACCTGCCACAACACCCAGCTAGTTTTTTTTTTTTTTTTTGTCTTTTTAGTAGAGACAGGGTCTCACTTTTGTTCAGGCTGGTCTTGAACTCCTGAGTTCAAGTGGTCCACCCGCCTCAGCCTCCCAGAGTGGAGTGCTAGGATTGCAGGAGTGAGCTACTGCACCCACCTAGATACAGAATTTTTATATTACAAAATAGTATGCCCAAAATTGGGCAAAATGATAGCCCTGTGATTAGCTCTGCTCTCAGGGCCAGAGTCTGCTTTAGGAAGCTCCATCCCACCAATGGGTAATGATCAGACAGGACTGATCAGGCCAATCCTGAAGGGTTTCATTCCTTTCCAAGGGTCACCCAGCTAGTAATAGAGCTGTAACTCAAACCCAGCCCACATTTAGCTTTGGGGGGAGAAATCTGTTCTATTTGACATAAACTTATCATATTGTTCCCCAAGGGAGTTAGAACCCTGAATAAAGAGAAAGAAGTGAAAGCCACTGGCCCTACTATAGGTTGTTCCAGGAGACAGAGATCTAGTGCATGACGACACGAGTAGAAGGAGAGCTTTAATGAGCATGTGTGCTGACACAAACCCCACAGAGGCTGGTGGGAGTTGGTAGAGCCGTTTAGCATACTCGGTAACCTATCCTAAGACAGGCTGCCTTGCCCCACAGAGCACCGGGAAAGAAGATGTAGGAGAGCGACCACATCAGGCAGTAGAAGGCAGTTAGAGAGTGTGGGAAGAAAAACAGCATGATGACACCTGGAAGAAGACAAATGTGGACATACTATGTTAGAAAGCCGCTGTGCGTGCTATCCACCCTCTCCTCTCTCAGCCTTCATTTTTTATTCACGGTGCCTAAGAGACAAAAAAGACAGCAGTCCTGCCTCTAAGTTTAGTAGATAAATATAAGTGTCTAGTCAAGTACAGCCTAGCAATCTCAGCTTCCACTTTGTCACATAGTCAAAATCAGTCCTAGCCAAAATTAGATTTGAGTTGCCCAGATTCCTTATTATGTAGCAATCAATCAATAAATAAAATCTTAACTGTTTTATGTTTAACACGTGATAATGGCCAATACGGTATTACATGTGTGCAGAAAAGAGTTTATACAGCAGGCCTGAGACTACTATTCTTAGAAAGGCCTGCTCTCGAGGTTGACCCTTGATTATTGGCTGGAAACTTGAATAGTAACAGTTTTTCACAGCAATATAAAACTTCCCTTAACTGATAGAAGTGGATCACTGTGCCTAGACAAGGACAGTGGTAACACCTGCTTTCCTTCTGGGAGTCTGGAATCTTGGTACGTGTTAGGCAGAGGCTGCCTATGTGACCATACCACAATAAAATCTCGAGCATTGAGTCTATGATCAGCTTCCATGGTACACGCTTCACATGTGTTATCTCAATTCAGTGCTGAAGAAATTATTTATTTATTTATTTACTTATTTTTGACAGAGCCTCAAGCTGTCACCCTAGGTAGAGTGCCGTGGCATCACAGCAACCTCCAACTCCTGGACTTAAGCAATTCTCTTGCCTCAGCCTCCCAAATAGCTGGGACTATAGGCGCCTGCCACAACACCTGGCTATTTTTTGGTTGTAATTGTCATTGTTGTTTGGCAGGCCCAGGCTGGATTAAAACTCACCAGCTCTAGTGTATACGGCTGGCACCTTAGCTGCTTGAGCTACAGGCACTGAGCCAGTGTGCTGGAGAAATTAAATGAATCGTGTGTGACTCCACTGCAGACAACTTATGAAAGCTTGCTCCTGGCTTCCTCCGAACTTTATCCCCTGCACCTTTGCTGATTTTGCTTTCTTTCCTTTTGCTATCATCAATCTTAGCCATGAGTACAAACCTCAGGTGGTCTTGGGGACTCCCAACACAATTAGAATCTCAGATTTATCATCAAAAGGCAAAAAAGGGCACCCACATTAGTGGGATATCTTCTTTGCACTAGACATTCTGCTAAATGCTTTGTATAAATTGTTTCACTTACACTGCACAATAATCCTGTGATTTGGAATTAAGTCTGTTTTGTGAATGAGGAAACAGAAGTAACTTGCACAAGGTCCTGATTCAAACCCACGTCTGCCTGACTCTTAAAACCTAGACACTTATATACTGCCACAGAGAGCGTAAAGAGAGTGGGGGAGTATGGCCCAATGGCATTTGTACAGTAATAACCACCACATAGCCTGTAAGGGAAATCAGAACATATGTTCTGACAGAAGACCATTTCTAGGAGTAAGAAGCAATTAGGGATATCTACTGGAATTTTGGAATACTGCATTTCAGGAACAGTCGTGGATCTGTTAAGGCAAGGAGACAATATTGAAAACCAGAGTTGTCCTAGAAAATATGTGACATAGGTCTCAGAAGCTGGTCACAGCCAGCTTAGATGTACAGCTCTATGCGGAGAAGGGACCTTTGTTTAAAAAGGTGATGGGCTGTACACCAGATAGAAGAAGTAGCAACAGCAGACAGAATGAAATCTGCCCAGTAGGCCTCTGATGTTAACTGGCGTCAACATCTCTGAAGTGCAGGTTCCTCCTTAACTCACACAGCAAGGGGATCGGAGGCAGGCCAAGGGGGTCAATATATCCACAGCAGCAAAGAACACTGTGGGAAGTGTTGTCACTGTGAGATAGGAAAAGGGGAGGAGAAGGTGGCTAGCAATGACCATTTGCAGTACATATCTATGCCAGAGCATTTTGCTTATTATCTCAGTGAATCCCTACACTCCTGCAAAGTAGGGATTATTGGCTTCATTTTACAGATGAAGAAAATTGAGCTCAAAACAGTAGGTATTAGCCCAAGTTCATACAACTAATGTGTACTGGAGTTAGAACTTGAACTCAGGTCTGTTTAGCTTCAAACCCAGGTGCTCCTCCCACCTGCCTCTGCCATGTAAGGCGTAGGAGGAGCCAGCACCTAGAACCTGGGTAGGGTTGTTGGTGCCAATGCAACTAAAGGTATGTACCATAAGGAGAAGGCAAGTACAAACTAGAGTGGGCTCACAACGTGGGAACAACGGAAGACATTCAGCATCCTCCTAAATCAGTGGTTCTCAACCTTCCGAAAGCCACGACCCTTTAATATAGTTCCTCATGTTGTGGTGACCCCCGACCATAAAATTATTTTTGTTGCTACTTCATAACTGTAATTTTGCTACTGTTATGAATAGTAATATAAATATCTTATAAAGGGGTCGTGACCCACAGGTTGAGAACCACAGTCCTAGATGTTTGTCTTATTTACATGGGCATGGTTTTTGTTTTTTTTTTTGAGACAGAGTTTTACTTTGTTGCCCTCGGTAGAGTGCTGTAATGTCACAGCTCACAGCGACCTCCAGCTCTTGGACTTAGGAAATTCTCTTGCCTCAGCCTCCCGAGTAGCTGGGAGTACTGGCGCCCACCACAACACCTGGCTACTTTTTGGTGCAGTTTGGCTGGGGCCGGGTTCGAACCCACCACCATTGGTATGTGGGGCCAGCACCCTACTCACTGAACCACAGGTGCTGGCCAAATGGGCATGTTTTAATGGAAGAAAAATTGATGTTCCTGGAAGGAAGGCCTCAATCAGGAAAATCTCTAGGGAGACATCCAGGGCTTCAGCATGATGGGGGCTATAGGGCCTGGAACCTAGTGTCTAATTGCTTACATTCCAAACCTTCATCCTTGACATCAACTCTACTTCCAACAGTTATCTCAAATCCAATCACTTCTATTCATCTCCACTGCCACCATCACCTCTTCTCTGAATAAAACATTGATTTTCCTACCACCTTTCTCCATCCCCTACAATAGATTCTCCACATTGCAAAGTGGTCATTGAGAACTGCTGCTCCAGTCATGTCACTTTCCTGCATTAATCCCTTCCGAGGCTTTTCATCTGCCTTTAGGATCAAATCCCAAATCCTGCCCCGTCTGCCTACATGGCTGGCCTGTGTCACTGGCTGTCTCTGAGCAGGGTTAAGCCACACCGCTGAAACACAAAAACACCCAGTGCCTCTGACCTCAGCATCACAGTGTACCATTTCCTCTTCCTCCCACACACCTGGCCACTCACCCTGTAGGTCTCACTTAAATGTCACCTCCTTAAGGATCCTTTCCCCCTTCAGATCATCCCAGTCTAAATCAGGTCACCCTCTGATACCCTCTCAGAGCACCCTATACTTTCACAATTTTACATACATTAAAATTATGTGTTTCTAGTTATTTCTGATTTGTTTGGTGTCAGTCTTTCCTGATGCTGAGGCAGGAACTGTTTGTCCAGTTTACCAGTCTGATTCCCAGTACCCAGGACATGGCAGGTGCTCCCTAAATTTCTAGTGAACTCAATAACTATCAACAAATACTAACTGAGCACCCACTATGTGACAATTCTGAGCACTGAGAATTATAGTATGAATGAAAGAGAGCCCTTTGTTGGGGGTAAGTTTAGGGTTTATAGACAACTAAAAAAATCCAACAAATATATATGATGTCAGATGATGATCAATGATCAATTCTATGGGGAAAAATAAAACAGGGTCAGGGCAATAGGGATGGCCAAGGAGAGGTACAGGGTGGCAATGAGGGGCAAGTGATAATAAACCCACCACTAGTGATATTTCTACTCACCTCCCAAATAAACCATCTTTTTCCAGTTCTCAGACTCCAGGATTTCATCATTCGGGTAGTAGCTCTGGTCCATCATAAACAGAATCATGAGTGAGGCCATGCAGCATAGAATTAATGAGTTGCCTTTGGTCAGAAGGGAGGTGGAAGCCAAAACACAGGAAGCATAGGGGCAGGGTAGACCCTTGTATGTGAAAGGGACTCCTGTCAGGGAAAGAAAAACTGGGGATTAGCCACTTCCATCTGCTATAAAGTTACCTAAATGAAGCAAGCCCCTCTCTCTATGGGTTTCTCCCTACTCAAGATACAAAAATGTTAAACCCAGGAGCAGTGGCAGGCTATAAATCATTTATTCATAAACAGAAAATAATCCACTTGTGGGTTTCGCATTGGGTTTCCAAGGGAAAGCAGCAGCCAGCTCGGACTAGGGGTGTGCCCTAGCTGGTAGGAAGTCTCTGCAGAAAAGGCCCTTTGAGATCTGCTACTCTAGTCCCTGTGTTTTATCTGCTCCTGCTCACTTTGTGACATTAGGTAAGGCAATTGCCTTCCCCAGAGCATGGTTTCTCCATCTGCTTGTGGGTAACAAAAGCAAAACCTCAGTTCTAGCATCTGTGAATTAATGTGTTCCATTCCAAGATCACAGGCCACATGGTAGGAAAGAAGTACAGCTGCTCCAAGAAATGAGGGCCCTTGCCTCCCAGACCAGGTGTAGCCTGCAGTGTAGCCTGCAGCCTCCCGTGGGCCTGGGGTATGAGGCACTGAAGGAGGAAGGAAAAAGACTCAAAAAAAGGTGTCAGGCACACATGCTTCATGCCTGTAATCCTAGCACTCTGGGAGGCCAAGGAGGATGAATTGCTCAAGTTCAGGAATTCCAGACCAGCCTGAGCAAGAACAAAACCCCATCTCTACTTAAAATGGAAAAAAACTAGCCAGGCATAGTGGCAGGTACTTTTAGTCCCAGCTACTCAAGAGGCTGAGGCAAGTGGATTGCTCAGGCTCAAGAGTTTGAGGTCGGCTTGGTGTCTGTAGCTCAGCAGCTAGGGTGCTAGCCACATACACTGGGGCTGGTGGGTTCAAACCGGGCCCGGGCCAGCTGAAACAACAATAACAACTACAAAAAAAAAAAAAAGCCAGGCATTGTGGTAGGTGCCTATAGTCCCAGCTACTTGGGAGACTGAGGTAAGAGAATTACTTTAGCCCAAGAGTTTGAGGTTGCTGTGAGCTGTGACAGCACAGCACTCTACCGAGGGTGACATAATGAAACTCTGTCTTAAAAAAAAAATGAGTTTGAGGTTGCTGTGAGTTATGATAACACCATAGCGCTCTACCCAGGATAACAGAGAGAGATTCTGACTTAAATACAAACAAAAGAGTCAGTAACCACACAGCAGGCTCCTGGCATCCAACAGCCTCTTTCCCTTTGCTGTGGTCTCGGTCATAAGACTACTTGGGTTCCACTCACCAGTTGAATAAAAGCACAGGCGAAGAGAAGCAGCTGACACATAGATGACTGTGAGAAACCCATTCAGAAACCCATCCACACCTAGGAGCAGGGCTGAGGCCAGGCCAAAGGTGGTGAAAACAGCGAAGTCATTCAGGTCAGCTCCTGCCCAGAGACCAAGGTTAGAACTTATAGTCCTAAATCTTGCACCCTACCACCCGGCAGGAGGGTTCCCAAGGTCCCAGAGAGTTGCTGCTGCTTCCCTGGGCTAGTCACTAGATCAAAGACTGGGGTCTCAGGGCCAGGTGCAGTGGCTGTAATCCCAGCACTTGGAGGGCTGAGGCAGGTGGACTGCCTGAGTTCACAGGTTGAAGACCAGCCTGAGCCAGAGCAAGACCTTGCCTCTAAAAATAGCCAGGCATTGTGGTGGGCGCCTATAGTCCCAGCTACTTGGGAGGCTGAGGCAGAAGAATCGCTTGAGCCCAAGAGTTAGAGGTTGCTGTGAGCCAGGACGCCATAGCACTCTACCAAAGGTGACAAACTGAGACACTGTCTCAAAAACAAAAAAGGCTGGGGTCTCCTCCAGGCTGTATCTCAGACCCAACATGTGGTTAAGGCAAGTCTCTCTCTTTGGGGCTTCCTTTTCTCATCCCTTTACATGCAACAGTTGGACTACAGTTGGATACAAATTGATGAGCAGTGCGACCCTTTTTTAAAGCAAAATATTACATGGAAATATTTCACTATATTTTAAACCAGCTGCTCTGTTTGGGGTAATTTTTCATCTCTCCCGCCAACATTCCCACTGTAGTACCTGATCCGCCCAGAAGAGGGAGGCAGGGCAGATGAAGAACCTGAAAGCCAGAACAAGGACTGGCCAAAGATTAGATTAGTACGTGAGCAAGCAGAGGAGCCCCCTAGGCGTAGGGACTACTCGACTCCTGCTCCAGGACTGCTTCTGCTACCCTCAGAGGAATGTGGACTGATGAAAACAAGGCCTGGGAATGTTAGAGGATGGAGGGGTGAAGCGGGAAAAATTTTTCTGGGGGCAAAGATTAGGGGCTGGGCCCCAGACTCACCTGATTTGGAGCAGAGCTGGAGTTGTTTGGCCATTGCCCTGACTGCCATGTCTAACAGGAAGCTGACCAGAAGCATCCAGGAGGCACAGTAGGATTTCCTAAAGTGCAAACCAGTCAAGAGGACAGCTCTCTCATAGTATCCACCAGACAACCACTCTGCTCTCCCATACACAAGTACACTTTCCGCACACGTCCCACACTTGCACACACACACCTGCAGATACATACTGCTTTGCACACACACACCCCCACATACACACAGTTGCAAAGGGTTGCCTTGAACCCCTGGGTCATCGCTATGGTCCCTTCTAACTCTACATTCCAGGCATTTCTTTCTTTTCTTTTCTTTCTTTTTTTTGAGACAGAGTCTCATTATGTCACCCTGGGTAGAGTGCTGTGACATCACAGCTCACAACAACCTCAAACTCTTGGGCTTAAGTGATTCTCTTGCCTCAGCCTCCCAAGTAGCTAGGAAATACAAGTACCTGCCACAACGCCCGGCTATTTTTTTTTTTTTTTTGAGACAGAGTCTTATTATGTCACTCTTGGTAGAGTGCTGTAGCATCACAGCTCACAGCAACCTCCAGCTCTCAGGCTTAGGCTTAGGTGATTCTCTTGCCTCAGCCTCTGAAGTAGCTGGGACCACAGGCACCTGCCACAACGCCCGGCTATTTTTTGTTGCAGTTTGGCCAGGGCTGGGTTTGAACTTACCACCCTCAGTATATGGGGCCAGCGCCCTACCACTAAGCCACAGGTGCTGCCTTTTTTTTTTTTTTTTTTTGGTTGTAGTTATCATCATTGCTGTTTGCTGGGCCCAAGCTGGATTCGAACCCACCAGCTCCAGTGTATGTGGCTGGTGCCATACCCCCTTGAGCTATAGGCACTGAGCAGAGCTTACATCTTTTAAGGAATCGATCCTTTTCGTCTAGGCCAGTGGTTCTCAACTTGTGGGTCGCAACCCACAGGAACTGTATTAAAGGGCCACGGCATTAGGAAGGTTAAGAACCACTGGTCTTGGCTATCAATTTGTGGGCATACAGTTGTTCATCATATTGCCTTATTATCCTTTTAATGTTCATAGGATCAATAGTGATGGCTTCTCTTTCATTTCTGATATTAGTAATTTCTGTCTTCTCTCTTTTTCTGTTAGTTAGCCTGGTTAGAGGTATATGAATTTTATTGAAAGAATCAGCTTTTGATTTCACTGACTTTCTCTATTAATTTCCTATTTTCAATTTTTTTGATTTCTGCTCTAATTTTTTTGTTGTTGGAGACAGTGTCTCTTCACCCTGGCTAGAGTGCAGTGGCATCATCACAGCTCACTGCAAAAGGATATACTTTGAACTTCTTTCAAAACTCCTAGGCTCAAGTGATTCTCCTGCTTCCACCTCCCAAGTAGCTGCGACTCTAGGAACATGTCACTAAAATTGTTAATTTTTTCTTTTTATACAGATAGGGTCTTGCTCTTACTCAGGTTGGTCTTGAACTCCTGTACTCAAGCACCTTGGTCTCCAAGTGTGCTAGGATTACAGGCATGAGCCACCACACCTGGCCAATTTCTGCAAGGTAGAAGCCTACGTTATTAATTTTAGATTTTTCTTCTATTTCAATATGTTATAAATATCCCCCCAAAGCAGAACTTTCCCTACATTCCATAAATTTCAATAAGTTATATTTTCATTTTCTTTTAGTTCAAAATACTTTTCATCTCTCTTGAGTCTTCTTTTATCATGTATCATTTACAAGTATTTTGTTTAATCTCCAAATATTTCAGAATTTTCCAGCTATCTCTCTGTTATTGATTTCCAGTTTAATTCTATGAGACCTGAGAGCACACTTTGTATGATTTCTATACTCTTAAATTAGTTCAGGTGTGTTTTATGGACCAGAATGTGGTCTGTCTGAGTGAATGTTCCAAGTGAACTTGAGAAGAATGTATATTCTGCTGTTGCTGGATGTAAACCAGTGTTTTTCAACCTTTTTTTTTTTTTTTAATCTCATGGCACACTTGACCCTATAGCTAAACTTCCAGGGCACACTTAAATTATGTTCATTAAAAAAAAAGAGTAAAGAAAAAAGGATATACTTTCAGATTTCTTTCAAAAATAACTTAATTAATGATCTTGGAAAATTTTTGCAGCACACCTAAGGTCCTTTCACGGCACACCAGTGTGCCATACCACACTGGTAAAATATCACTGATATAGAGTATAGATGTCAAATACATCTAGCTGACTGATGTATGTAATCATCCCTGTTGATTTCCTGCCTGCTGGATTGGTCAATTACTAATAGAGGAGTGTTAATATCTCCAGTTGTGATAGTGGCTTCATCAATTTCTCCTTGTAGTTCCACCAGTTTCTATCTCTCTCTTTCTCTTTCTTTTATATATAACCTCAAACTCCTGGGCTCAAGCAATCCTCCTGCCTCAGCCTCTGGAGTAGCTAATAAATACTACAGGTATGCACCACCATGCCCAGCTAATTTTTTTCTAATTTTCTGTAGAAAGGGAATCTTGGCTATGTTGCCCAGCCTGGTCCTAAACTCCTGGCCTCAAGTGATCTTCCCACCTCAGCCTCTCAAAGTGTTGGGATTACAGATGTGAGCCACTGAGCCCAGCTTGTCTCACGTATTTTGATGCGCTAGCCTAAACAATTTCCAAGAAGCTCTTTTGGACCCCACATTCTTGATTCTGTGCCTCGGTCCAGCACATGCTTCCAGGTTCTGCTAAAAGCAGCCACCACAGTCCCATGCTAATCTGCCCTAGGAGGCCCATTCCCAAGCCTACACCCTGATTGCAATGCTTAGATGGCCTGGCAGAAGCAAAAGCCTGGCTCAGCGCCTATGGCTCAAGCGGCTAAGGCACCAGCCACATACACCTAAGCTGGCGGGTTCAAATCCAGCCCGGGCCCGCCAAACAACAATGATGGCTGCAACCAAAAAATAGCTGGGCATTGTGGCGGGCGCCTATAGTCCCAGCTACTTGGGAGGTGGAGGCAGGAGACTCGCTTGAGCTCAGGAGTTGGAAGTCGCTATGAGCTGTGATGCCATAGCACTCTACCCAGGGTGAAAGCTTGAGGCTCTGACTCAAAAAAAATAAAAAAGAAGCAAAAGCCTGACCCCTCTCCCCAGCTGTCCTTAAACAAGCACAGCCTTTCTTTAGACCTAGACCTAAAAAGGACTGAAGCTAAATAAAAATACTGAACTTAGGCCAGGCATAGTGGCTCCTGCCTTTAATCCTAGCACTCTGAGAGGCCAAGGCAAATGAATTGCCTGAGCTCAGGAGTTTGAGACCAGCCTGAGCAAGAGCAAGACCCCCATCTCTAAAAAAAATAGCCAGGTGTTGTGCTGGGTGCCTATAGTCCCAGCTATTCAGGAGGCTAAGGCAAGAGGATCACTTGAGCCCAAGAGTTTGAGGTTTCTGTGAGCTATGATGCCGTGGCACTCTACCAAGGGCAGCAAAGTGAGACTTTGTCTCAAGAAAAAAAAAAAAAAAGAAAATGAGCTTGAGCTCACCTCTACAGCAGAAAAACTATGCTCCCAGAAAATTAGGCTGAACTAAGAGGATAGAGATTTTCTGCTACAGGTGTGCTTAAAACCCATAATTAGAGAATCATAAAAATTTCAAACTGGGCTCGGTGCCCATAACTCAGTGAGTAGGGCACTGGCCACATTTATTGAGGCTGGTGGGTTTAAGCCTGGGCCAGGACTGCTAAACAACAATGATAATTGCAACCAAAAAATAGCTTGGTGGGCGGCACCTATGGCTCAGTGGGTAGGGCGCCAGCCCCATATGTGGAGTGTGGCGGGTTTGAACCTGACCCCGGCCAAAAGTGCAACAAAAAAATAGCCAGGTGTTGTGGCAGCTACTCAGGAGGCTGAGGCAAGAGAATCACCTAAGCCCAGGAGCTGGAGGTTGCTATGAGCTGTATGATGACACCACAGCACTTTACTGAGGGCAATAAAGTGAGACTCTGTCCCTACAAAAAAAAAAAAAAAATAGTTGGGCAGGCAGCGCCTGTGGCTCAGTGGGTAGGGCACCAGCCCCATATACCAAGGGTGGCAGGTTTGAACCCGGCCCCAGCCAAAACTGCAATAAAAATATAGCCAGGTGTGGTGGACATCTGTAGTCCCAGCTACTTGGGAGGCTGAGGCAACAGAATCACTCAAGCCCAAGAGTTTGAGGTTGCTGTGAGCTGTGATGCCATAGCACTCTACCAAGTGTGACATAGTGAGACTCAGCCTCAGAAAAAGAAAAAGGTCAAGCTGGAGGGAAGATTAAACATCATCAGGCAAAGCCATCTTATTTTATGGATGAAAAACAGAGCCAGAAAGAAGTCACGTGCTGATAAAGCATAGAGAATCAAGTAGATTAGGAGGGTCTTATTTGCAATATAAAGGATTTATGTTTTTTTTTTTTTTTGCAGTTTTTGGCCCGCGTTGGGTTTTGAACCCACCACCTCTGGCATATGGGGCCAGCGCCCTACTCCTTTGAGCCACAGGCGCCACTGTAAAGGATTTATCTTTAAAGGGCTGGTTTCCCAAAGGCATTGAAATATGGCTCAATTGGGGGCAGCACCTGTGGCTCAGTGAGTAGGGCACCTGCCCCATATACTGAAGGTGGAGGGTTTGAACCCAGCTCTGGCCAAACTGTAGCAAAAAATAGCCCAGGAGTTGTGGCGGGCACCTAGAGTCCCAGCTACTTGGGAGGCTGAGGCAAGAGAATCGCCTAAGCCTAAGAGCTGGAGGTTGTTGTGAGCTGTGATACTACCAGAACAGAACCTCTTGATTTTCTCAAAAAATCCATTCTATACTGCCATAGCTGAGAAGTACCTTGTTTTACAAAAGGAGAAACTGGGGCTCAGGGATGTGACCTAGCCACGGTTGCATATCATATTGGCAGGATCTTGGCCCCCTGACTCCTAAGCCATTGCACTTTCCCCAATTCCCAGCTGATCCCTGTGCCTCAGTTCCTGGCTCTCCAAACTCCCCCTTCCTTTCCCTCATGTCACTGGTTCCAACTTTGGCTCAGAATGTGCTGGGCCCCAGACCTACCTGCTGAAGCTGCAGAAGATGGAAAAGAGCCCCAGGACCATGTTGATCAGGGACAAGGCATTGCTCACATCTTTCCAGGACAATTCAGTCATTTGGGGGTGGCCATGGGTCAGGAAGCAATTGGCATCCAGACCTGCGGCCCAAGAGAGAGGGACAAGGGGTCCCCAAGGTCAAGGATTTCCAAAAGACACTCTCAAGGACCTGGAATCTCCTATTTTCATAGATATCTTCTCAGGGCCTCGTGAATGAACACACACACACACTCATTCTGTTTCACTGGCAGGACTAAGAGAGACAGGAGGTAAGTAGAAAAGATCCAGGAGTAGGCTCAGTGCCTGTGGCTCAATGGGCTAAGGCGCCAGCCACGTACACCTAAGGTGGCGGGTTCAAATCCCCAGCCCGGGCCCGCCAAACAACAATGATGGCTACAACTAAAAAATGGCCAGGCGTTGTGGCGGGCACCTGTGGTCCCAGCTACTTGGGAGGCAGAGGCAGGAGAGTCGCTTGAACCTGGGAGTTGGAGGTTGCTGTGAGCTGTGATGCCATGGCACTCTACCCAGGGGGATAGCTTGAGGCTCGGTCTCAAAAAAAAAAAAAAAGACGCAGGAGTAAAGACAAAAGTGCTGAAGGCAAAGTATCTTGGAAAAGCTCAACAGCCAAGTGGGTGAATTGGCACAAGCAGTTTCCACTCCCTCTCTGACCTCAGCCATGCCCCACAGCACCAACATCCCTCCAAGCTACATGTTGATCCTCCTGGCACCACCCCCTACCAGTCAGCCAAGACCCAGAATGTATCTACCAAGTGCCAGGCATTGCTGCTTCTGTGTAACTTCATAGCTGCTTCACTTGTGATTGCTGACCAGCTGTCTCCTATACTATCTGTTTCATTAACTCTCCCTTCACCAAGCACTTTCCAGTCTATTATTTCCATTGGCCCTGTGAGTGCTGTCAGGCAAGGCTTCTTATCCCTACTTCCCAGGCAAAGCAAAGAGATGGGAAGAACCTAGCTCCAGGTCACACCAGAAGTGGCAGAACAAGACTTAATTTTCCTTAAGTGCTCTTTGCTCTGTACCCTACTGTCTACGAAACACCATGACTGGACACTGCCTGGGCTGTCTGCTCAGCCTAAGCTGGGTGGTAGGAGAACCCTGAGTCCCTGCCTTCACAGATCTTACAGACTATCAAGGGAAACAAGACTCATGCATGTGGAGACCTAGACCCTATGCATAGCAGCACAGATGGAGAAACTGTGGTTTCAGGATAAATTAAGTGACTTGTTCAGTAAATGGTGGAGGCAGGATTTGAATGGGGTCTCCTCTTTCACAAGTAAATGCTTTTGCAGAATGCACAGGTCTTGTGTGTGAAAGAATTGCCAGTAGGGCAGGAGAAATCTGCAAAAATGAGGAACATCCATTCACTTAGCAAGCACTTGGCCAGGAGCAAGATTTGTCAGACAGAGAAGATGAAGACTAAGGAGCAGAGCCTAGGAAGGGGATCCAAGTCTGCACAGAACAGACATGACCAGGCTATTAAGGGAGCATGGAAAAGAGGCTCAGCCTGCCGGGCTGGGGGCAGAATTCTCAGGGTCAGAGCTGAGGCTTTGTGCCACCCTGGTCTGCAGGGATAGATCCTGTCCCTCTCCAGCTTCTTAGACACCCTCAGGATGGTATACTGGCCCTGCTTAGCTCTCCAGCTTCTTGGGACCCTTCTTGGGAACCCCCTCCTTGGGTCTAGGGTTGGATGGTGTTCCCCTGGGAGCCTGTTAGGTGCTCCTTCTCTGTATGGTCACATCTCCTGTGCTCACCATGTGACACTTGGCACTCTATCTTGGCATCACCTACCTTGTTTTCTTACTTTACAACAGGGGATGCAACTTGAGTGCAGACTGAGCTCCCCTGTGCCCAGCATGAGGCCTGATGACAGAAGTCGTTCTACGTTGGTTAATACAGCACGTCACTCTGATGCTTCCCCTGTCCTCTTGAAAGCACATGTAGCAAAAATAAGATGGAGTCAGGCAGGCTAGGCAGACGTGACACAGCTGATCTGGTCAGTTTAGGTCCTGCCTGACCTCCACCCCCTGTCTAGCATCCTTACTGTTTTATAAATCTAGCTCCCACCCTAAATGATGCCTATCTTAAGTAGTTTAGATAAACTGATTTAAGAGATTAACTTTTAAAATAGAATGTTATAATAGGTCACTGAGTTAGGCTAATTATTACTTAAAATAAGGATTAATGTGGTCTTTAAACTTTTATACATAAAACTATAATTTTAGAAATGATAGAACAAAACAGTCTTAGAGAGACTACTCTCACTGTTCTCCATGATCTAGACCTGACAAAAAGGTTTTTTGCTTTTTGTTTTTTGAAACAGAGTTTCACTTCATTGCCCTCAGTAGAGTGCTGTAGCGTCGCAGCTCACAGCAACCTCAAATTTTAGGCTGAAACGATTCTCTTTGCCTTAGCCTCCCAAGTAGCTGGGACTACGGGTACCCACCACAACACCCAGCTATTTTTAGAGACGGGGTCTAGCTCTGGCTCAGGCTGGTCTCCAACCTGTGAGCTCAGGCAATCCACCCGCCTCAGCCTACCAGAGTGCTGGGATTAAAGGCATGAGACACTGCACCTGACCCTGACAAAAAGTTTGGTGACCTGGCTCAGCACCTGTGGCTCAATTGGCTAAGGCACCAGCCACGTACACCTAAGGTGGTGGGTTCGAATCCCCAGCCCGGGCCCGCCAAACAACAATGATAGCTGCAACCAAAAAATGGCCGGGCGTTGTGGCGGGCACCTGTGGTCCCAGCTACTTGGGAGGCGGAGGCAGGAGACTCGCTTGAGCCCAGGAGTTGGAGGTTGCT
>CAUYQV010130272.1:0-14402 GCA_963574575.1 Galagoides demidoff
TTGTTGCAGCCATTATTGTTGTTTGGCAGGTCCGGGCTGAATTCGAACCTGCCACCTTAGATGTATGTGGCTGGCGCCTTAGCCGCTTGAGCCAGAGGTGCCGAGCCAATTTTTTTGATTTATAACAGAGGCAGGGTCTCATTCCTGCTCAGGCTGGTTGCAAGCTCTTGTCCTCAAGCAGTCCACTTGTCTTGGTCTCCCATAGTTCTAGGATTACAGGCATGAACTACCATGCCTAGCCTTATTTTTGACTTTTAAGAGTTCTTTGTATATTTTGGATAACAGTCCTTTATCAGGTATGTCTTTTGCAAATATTTCCTCCCAGTCTTCTCATTCTTGTGACATTGTCTCCTGACATTGAGCGTAAGTATTACATTTTAGTTAAGTGTAACGTCAGTTTTCTCTTTATGGATCAGCCTAGCCGACTGATGGGCAGAAGCTGCCTTTAGATCCTTGACGTGGGCTTCTCCAGCATGGCAACTTGCCATGCTTTGATGAATCAAAGCCAGGAAGGGAACAAGTCTGCTAGCAAGACAGAAATCAGGGTCTTCTGCAGTCTAATGATGGAAGTGACGTACTGTCAATGATGGTTGGAAGAAAGTTACTCGAGGGGCAGGGGTCATTGGAGTTCATCTTAGAGGCGCACATTTTTATGTCTTAAACAGACTAAGGTTTGTTTTATTAGACTGAGGATTACATAGACCATCCCAGGTTTTGGCCCTAAGTGTCTCCAAAAGTATAGGGATTATTCTTGGTAGGAATGAGGCTTGAGGTGAGGTTACTCATCTTAAATTCCTAGAAGTCCACCCCTTTTGACTTTAGAAAAATTGAAGAATATTTACCAATTTCTTGTCTTTTTCCTTTCTACTTTCTATGATTTTTAAAAAATGGTAGCAACTCTCAAAATCTTGGTTCAATTTCTGTAGATAATAACCATTTGTTTAATACCTTTAATGTTTTCAAAACCCTTTTACATATCTTCTCATTTGGTCAATAACCGAAGTGAAATAGACAAGGAATTGTCCATGTTTATAGATAATTTTTGTTTTTTTGAGACAGAGTCTCAAGCTGTCGCCCTGGGTAGAGCGCTATGGCGTCACAGCTCACGGCAACTTCAAACTCTTGGGCTTAAGTGATTCTCTTGCCTCAGCCTCCCAAGTAGCTGGCACCACAGGTGCCTGCCACACCACCCAGCTATTTTTTGTTGTTGTTGCAGTTGTCATTGTTTTAGTTGGCCCAGGGAAGTTTAAAGCCGCCAGCCTCGGTGTATGTGTTCAGTGCTCTACCCACTCAGCTATGGGCACCGCCATTTAAATCTTTTATAGCAGTGTTTTCACTCATCTTTAGTCTCTTCCCTTCTCCCATTTCTCACACACACCAGCACCAGAGTATCTAATAGGAGAATCTGTGTTTCTCTTCTACTTCAAAATTCTCTAATGCCTTTTCATTATCCACGGGATAGAATCTAAATCCCTTGGCAAGGCTCTTGAGGAGCTTTCTAAGTTTATCCTTATCTTCTTTTGTAACCATCCCCAATTGTGCCTCAGCACTCCTGACTTTACATTTGCTGTCCTTTCAGCACCTGTCTGCATGTTCCCTGGCTTGTCATTCCAGAGGGTGGACGGCGGTGCAGGTCTAGTAGCACGGCAGTTCTTTTTACTATGAATCCCACACTCAGGCAGCAAGATGGTTTTTTATAACCTTTTACATTTTTTAAAAGCGCATTTTCTATAATTTCTAGTGTACTCTTCATCTTTGACCAGTATTTCTTTTTCAGAGAGTGCATGGCACTTAAGATTTGTATACGTGTGTGTATATCTATAGAGTGCATGCAGCTGACTGGTTGACTCATGCTAAATTACAGTATGTGCCATTTAAATGGCACACACATAGCAATACATCTAAATATATTTTTACTATGTATGACATTATAGTCATACATTCCTTTCAAATAAGAGCTAAACTACTTTTTTTTTCTTCCTAACTTTATGTTTTATGAGAACTTTTTGTCAATCTGAACATTTTCCCTAAATTTCAGTGTAGAGTGGGTTTCACGTTCTTGATTTTCTTCTGATTGGGTCATGTTGCCTGCTGTGGCTCTACAATGCTAGCTACAATCTGATAACTTACTCTGTGTGCTTTAATCCTCAAGTAATCATAAAAATAGGAAAGTATTCTCATTTGACATACTTTAGAAAGGTTAACTGAGTAACTGATTTGATGTCACTCCACTAATAAGTGGCTGAGCCAGGATATGAATTCAGCAGGACCATAGCTCACACTAGACCCTAACTGGTAGGTTTAAGCCATTGTACTGCTACAGCTTTCTGAGTAGGTGAGACTATAGGTGCACATCACCTTGCCTGGCTAATATTTAAATTTTTGTAGAGATGGGAGTTTTACTATGTTATTGAGGTAGGCTGGTCTTACACTCCTGGCCTCAAGCAATCCTCCTGCCTCAGCCTCCCAAAGTGCTGGGATTACAGATTGAGAGCTACCAGTTCTGGCCACATTTCTCTTTTTAAGTGATATTCACTTTTTTCATGAAGTAAGGCAGTGTAATTCAGCAAATTTACTGAGCACCTTCCAGGTGACTGACATTGTAGTTTATTTATGAACCCATATGACATTGCCAATATACAAGTATTCGACTATTGGTTACTTATACAAACTACAATTTAGTGCTATTCAACCTTATAGTTTAAATTAATTCTCACAATAATCCCATTTTAAGGTAGATGTTTTCACAGATTTAGACAACTTTCTGGGAGAGTAAGTTTACTTACCTGTTAGGGAGGCAGAGTTGGGATTTGAGCACAGACCTGTCTTGCTACAAAGCCAGTGCTCATTTAAGTCATACCAGTATTTTCCCTGAACTTTTTGAATTTGTTCTTTGTGCATCTGGCATAAATTTCCTGTTCAATATTTCTTCATTTTACTGCCTAGGTAAACGTATGTTCCAATGATTGTTCTCGCCTTTCCTGGAACATACGCTGCACTTGGCAACGAGTTCTCCTGTTGTTTTTCTACCACCCTTTAATTGACATTCCTCTGAATTCCCATGTAGTTTTAGCACTCAGTTACTTTGTTAAACTTTTCTCACCTAGATTATACATTTCTTGCATGTAGGAGATCTAATGTTTTTATACTCCCTTTAGTTCCTGGCCTTGTAATTAACATTTAGTAAAATCAATAGTAACTTTGCGCTTTTTCCCAGGATTTGGACTTAAGGGACAGGATTTATTCTTGGTACTTTTTTACTCAGGTTTGGTGTGATTTGGTACTAAATATTTTGAAAGGGTGACCCCTGCAAATACCCCTATACTCCCTTTCATTTCTGAGAATGTAAAAAACATCTGACCGTTTAATTCTGAACTTAACCTTCATTCAGTAAGAGTTTTGAGACATTAATAATAAACTACTTTCTTCCCCACTAACCAGACAAATGCTAGCAGGTGTTGTAAGTCCCATAGTATCTTTTATCCACAATCTGGCCATGTGCTAATCCATACATAATTTTTTAAAAAACTCTTTGCAGGGAAAGATAAAATAATGCATATTTATTTTTAAAAACACATAAATAGTAGGCTAAAAGGAAAGTCATTTAAGAGTCTCATGCTCCAGAGAATATCATTACTTATAGATAAAGTAGACAGAAATATACACACTATCTGCTCAAGCGATGGAGTTCTGCCATACATAGTTTTGTTAATCAGGCTTTTACAACTCAGTTTTCAGAATTTCCTTTTTCTGTCTATCTGTCTGTCTTCTTTCTGTCCTTCTTGTCTTTCTTTCTTTCGTCTCACCTTGTTGCCCCCAGTAGAGTGCTGTAGCGTCAAAGCTCACAGCAACCTCCAGCTCTTGGGCTTAGGAGATTCTCTTGCCTCAGCCTCCCAAGCAGCTGGGACTACAGGCGCCTGCCACAACACCTGGCTATTTTTTTTGTTGCAGTTTGGAGGGCCGGGTTTGAACCCACCATCCTCTGTACATGGGGCCAGCACCCTACTCACTGAGCTACGGGCAAGTTTCACTATGTTGCCTTTAGTAGAGTGCCATGGTGGCACAGCTCACAGCAACCTCAAACTCTCATGCTTAAGTGATTCTCTTGCCTCAGCCTCCCACATAGTTGGGACTACAGGTGCACCTGCCAGCCTTGGTGCATGTGTCCAGCGCTATAACCACTGTGCTATGGTCTCCGAGCCGTTTTCAGAATTTCCTGATGGTGGCTTATGTTAGAAAAAAACAGCCAATTGAAAGTTTTCTTACCTCAAGAAAATTTGCTCAGTCAGCTCCAATTTTCTCATTCATTCTTTGTTCCTAAATGATGTCTGTGTAGAGAAGTGTCTGACATGACGGCCAGGTGTTAGAAGTATGCTTGGCCCTTGTTAGTTCCTAGCTGGCCTATGGGTGTGATCACTTTTCTCTGCAGATCGCTGCTGAGTTTTTGCCTTTCTGTTGCATTTAGTTTGTTTTTTGTACCTTCCCTCCTCCTGACTGGACCTTGGAATTACTGCCAGTTCTAAGTCAACTTCTCTGTCTCAGTGTGCCGAGATGACTGGGCTTCAGTGTCTGGAGCCCTAGTCCATCTCTTTGGCATCATCTGAGCATGGGGCTTCTCTCCACAGTTTAGTGCTCTCTGGGAAACTACTGCACACTCTGCCTTAGGAAACCCAAACATCTGAGGGGATTTTGTACTTTTTTTTTTTTTTGCGACAGAGCCTTAAGCTGTCGCCCTCGGTAGAGTGCTGTGGCATCACAGCTAACAGGAACCTCAAATTCCTGGGCTTAAGTGATTCTCTTGCTTTAGCCTCCCAATTAGCTGGGACTATAAGCACCCAACACGATGCCCAGCTATTTTTTGGTTGTAGTTGTCATTGTTTGGCAGGCCCAGGCTGGATTTGAACCTGCCAGTTTTGGTGTATGTGGCTGGTCCCCTAGCCACTGAGCTACAGGCATGGACCGAGGGATTCTGTACTTTCCCCATTGTTAGGTCTGAGGGAATGGAGGATACTATTATACAGTAGGGCTCTAACCTTGTGTCTGTGTCTGACCCACTTGCTTTGCTTACGATTTACAACGCCCACTCTTCATCCCCAGCTGGAAGAAATTTAGCTAGTTTGTGGATTAGGGATATAGATTCTACCTGATGGTATTTTTTTGCAGATATCTTCTATCTTTTACCTAAATTATAGCTTTTAAATTTAATACCAAAGATGTGTATGATCATACTTTTGCCTTAGTTTTGCCAGCAGAGGAACAGAGAGAAAATACACCAGGTAGTATTTCACCTATCATTGTAGAACATATAAAGTACTGCTAATTTATTTAACAATTTTTATAGGCTGGGCTTGGTGGCTCACACATGTAATCTTAGCACTCTGGGAGGCTGAGGTGGGTGAATCACTTGAGCTCAGTAGTTTAAGACCAGCCTGAGCAAGAAAAAATAGAAAAATTGGCAGTTGTGGTGGGCGCCTGTAGTCCCAGCTACTTGGGAGGTTGAGGCAGAAGTATAGGTTGAACCCAGGAGTTTGTGGTTGCTGTGAGCTGGGCTGAAGCCGTGGCACTGTAGCTTGTGGTAACAGTGAGACTGACAGTCTCAATAAACAAAGAAAAAATACACTTTCTCTCTTTTTGGATGTATGGATGGTTTCTTTCTTTTTTGATAGCATGAATGGTGTTCTGATCCCTCCACCTCACTATCTGCATCTCTAGTTTTTTTCATTAGGAAAATTTTTTTGAAATGAAATTGTTTCCACGTTTTAAGCTTTTAAAATACATTTGTTGCACATCTTGAATCATAAATGGAAAGTTCTAGTTTTATGTGACAGTCAAGGGTCTTTTGCAAAACTATTATCCTTATTTCTTTTTTAGTCAAGAAGGAGCAATAGTGACTGGATTTACCCTTCTACTTCTAAGCAGCCAGAAAAAGGGGTAAAATATAACAATAGTTTTCAGATAGGGATGACAGGTATTGCAGGAATGGGATTCCTAAGAGAAACAAACGAGAGTGGTCACATGATTGTAGGAATTTACTGCCTGGAAGCAGATTCCAGGTCTCAGGGCATTGAGGCTACACCCCAGATGAATAGGGTAGAAACAGCAGATGAGACTGGGAAGCCAAGATGACTTGAATTTGTAGACCAAGTACCAGAGCCAAGGTTTGCTTTACAGAGACAGTGCTCCAGAAATGTGAGAGGGGTTCTGTTGAGTACAAATCTGTGCTGTGCTGTATGAGAGGAAATGATCTGAGGTCAGGAAGAGAAGGACTACAAAGGAGTAGGTACACAGTTTGCAGAACTGGCAGGACTTGAAATGTGTTTTTATCAGCTTAGGTAGAATTTAGGAATGGGGCTAATTACTTCTGGATTAGGGCTCTGTTAAAAAACTTCAGAGCAAGACTCAAAGAATTCTAGTGATTCCATGCCAGAATAAAATCCAGTGATATTTAAAGGACTAAAACAAAATCCAGTACTCAACAATATAAGACGTAGAATATATGGCATCCACACCCCTCAAAAAGATTCAGGTATGCAGAGAGGCAAAAAATATGACCCACAACTTCTATGTGTGGAAAAATCAATAGAGGTCCAGAAATGACAGAGATGCTGACCTACCAAACAGGGACATTAAAACTGTTAACAGCATAATGAGGGAAACAGATCCAAAGACCAAAAGGTACTTCTGGGAACAACTATATACATATATATGTGTGTGTGTGTGTGTATGTCTGTATACATATATATATTTCAATTGGACATTTATTGTTGATAGTCTTGTTAATTTATCACAAAGAGATAAGAATTTTGAATCTCATGTACCTGATTAGAGAACTTCAGAAAACATAAAAACTGACAGTTGAATATTTTAAAAGTCCTTCTTAATTGATTGAGTTGAGAGAAAGTGTATAGAAGACTTGAATGCTTTAACAATTTAATTGACATTTATGCATTAATGCTTTTAACAATTGACATTTATGCATAGATCATTTTAGCAACTTGTATGATACTCATTTGTTTCAAGCTCACATTCACCAAGATAGACCATATGTTGGGCCATAAGATAGCTCTTAAATACAAGAAGGTAGAAATCAAAGTATTTTTTTCAGATCACAGCAAAATTAAAATTAATTATAAAAATTGTATAAATTTCAAATATTTGGAAAATAGACTAAATAGTACATAGGTCAAAGAAGAAATAGTATGAACTGAATTGTCTAAGGAAAAATGTAAGTGTTCATTTTGAGAAGTAATTTCAAATTAAGCTTTGTTCAGAAACTAAATGGAAGAGCAAAATTGACATATGCAAGTGGCACATACAGAGCAGAAATCAGTGATAGAGAAAACTAGGTGGAATTAGTGGCAACACAGTAATAAACATGCGGCCAGTAAGACTGGAAAAAAAAAGTGAAGGCACAGATAATTAAATCTGGAATAGAAGAGGGGATATTACTACAAATCCTGTAGGTGTCAAAGTAATAAGGGAATATGGGAGATCCTACCAACAAGTTAGACAGCTTAGGTAGAATCAATTATTCTTTGAAAGATACAAGTGCCAAAGATCACTCAAGAATATAGGTAACCGAGCTGGGTGTGGTGGCTCGTGCCTGTAATCCTAGCACTCTGGGAGGCTGAGGCGGTGGATTACTTGAACTCAGGAGTTCAAGACCAGCCTGAGTAAGAGGGAGACCCTGCTGAAAAATTGTTGTTGAAAAAACTAGCTGGGCATTGTGCTAGGCTCCTGTAGTCCCAGCTACTCAGGAGGCTGAGGCAAGAGGATTGCTTGAGCCCTAAAAATTTGAGGTTGCAGTGAGCTATAACACAGCAGCACTCTACTCACCACGACAGAGTGACAGTCTGTCTTCCCCTTCCCAAAATATATATATAGGTAACTGGAAATAACCTGACAGCTCTTAAAGATAAGAAATTGATGTTGACTACCTTCTCACCAAGAAAATTCCTAGCCTACGGGAGTTTAAAGGCAAATTCTACCAAACATTTAATAAAGAAATAATAGTTTTTATACAATCTTTTTTATAAAATAGAACGGGATGAAATATTTCTCAACTTATTCCACCAGTCCAGCATTACCCTGATAGTTTTTTTTTTTTTTTGAGACGGAGCCTCACGCTTTCCCCCTGGGTAGAGCCTCACAGCTCATAGCAACCTCCAACTCCTGGGCTCAAGCGAGTCTCCTGCCTCTGCCTCCCAAGTAGCTGGGACCACAGGCGCCTGCCACAACGCCCGGCCTTTTTTTGGTTGCAGCCATCATTGTTGTTTGGCGGACCGGGCTGGGGATTCGAACCCGCCACCTTAGGTGTATGTGGCTGGCGCCTTAGCCTATTGAGCCACAGGCGCTGAGCCTAATTTTTCTATTTTTAGTAGAGATGGGATCTCTCTTCTGTTCAGGCTGGTCTCAAACTCTTAACCTTGAGTGATCCTCCCACCTCAGGCTCCTAGAGTGGTAAGATTGCACAGCAACTCAGATCTTTCTTTCTTTTTTATTTATTTATTTTATTTTATTATTATTATTTTTTTTTGAGACAGAGCCTCAAGCTGTCACCCTGGGTAGAGTACTATGACATCACAGCTCACAGCAACCTCCAACTCTTGGGCTCAAGCGAGTCTCCTGCTTTCACCTCCCAAGTAGCTGGGACCACAGGCGCCCGCCACAACACCTGGCTATTTTTTTTTTTTTTTGTTATAGCCGTCATTGTTTTTTGGTGGGCCCAGGTTGGATTCAAACCTGCCAGCTCAGGTGTATATGGCTGGTACCTTAGCTGTTTGAGCCACAGGCGCCAAGCCAACCCAGATCTTTCTAAAGCATTTACTTTTGCATGTCCTTAGTGAGCTGAAATGCCGCAAGAATAACCCAAGTAATGCAACAAAAGATCCTTCAGGCTGAGGGGTTGCAGGGTGCACAACCTGGGCACCCAGAGCTCAGGGAATCCCCTTGGAATGGCTACTTGGAAGCAAGAGCAAGGCTTGAGGTTGGCATGGCTGGGCCTGGGATACTTCATCTGGACAGTCATCCTTTTGGGGTCAGGGGACCAAAGGCAGGGGCTGCTGCCTGAAAGGCCCCTTGTAGTGGGAGGCAGTGCTGCTGTCACCACAAAGACTGCCCTTCTGGCTGCCTGGGTGACTCAGGACCTGCCAGTAGGTCTGGATGTGCTAAGACAAGTCCTAGCCTCCCCTCCCTCCCCACACATCAACCCAGCAGGCCTAGTGGGAGCTGAGCTTCCTCCTTCCATCTGCATCTGGAGGTTGACAGCAAGCTTTCAGGCGAGGGGTCACTGCTGGTCACTTGTGCAAGCCCTGCCCAGCCCTGCCTCTGGTCAGATTAGAGCCCCTCCTGGAGCCCCAGACCGCTAGGCAGCATCCTGACAAGTGGCTCCTGTAGGGGGTGTCCTGGGGGTGCTGGGGGGTGGGCACTCACTCCTGACATCTCTGAGCCTCGCCAATGAGCAGAGGCATCATTATCATCATGCTCCAGGTGAGGAAACTGAGGCTGAGGGACTCACAATTTTGACTCAAAACCAGACCTCTTGATGCTGATTCCTGCTGTCTTTCCTAGACCCCACCCCTGGGACCACGGTCTGAAGGAAGGAGAGGCCCACACACTGATACACTTGTGAGGCCAGGGTGGTGGCAGCAGGCCAGGGCTAGGCAGGCCTAATCCAGTCTTCTCTCAAGCTGGGGCTTGGCCCCTTGGGACTAGGCTGGCTTTGTCTACCAGACCAGGCAGCTGAGAATAAGCAGGCTCCAGGATACCTGGAAGAGGGACTGTGAGGGCCTGTCCTGGGCCTTTAGGGGTCAGAGGCCAAGACTCAGTCACCCTCAGCTTGCACAGCTCTGCTGGATTGGCCTTAGACTTCTCTGAGCAGTCCTGCATTTAAACACTCCACAGGGCCAGGAATATGCAGAATGCCATGTCTCCTGTGAGCCTCGGCAGATGAGAAAACTGGTTTAAGAGCAGCTAGAACCTTGTCTAAGGGAGTGGCAGTCCTGGGATTTGAGTTCAGGTCTGCCAGCCCTTCATATTGGGGTCCAGATTTTACTTAAGGGAGAATGAAGGCTGCCATAAAGATCCTTCCAGGTGCCCCAGCTATGGCTCCCCTCTTCTCTCACCCTGTAGCCCCAAGTCTCTCCTCTTCCTCCCTCTGCATCCCAGAACCACTCTGGACCCGGACTGGCAGGGGTTAAAGTCACCTCCTGCTGGCCTCTGTTTGCTATGCCTGCACCTGCTGCAGCTCCATGGTTTCGACAAGGCTGGCAGGGAATGCCAGCTCTGCACGGGCACAGTAAACATGCCCGCCCCAGGCCAGCCACCTGCCCACTGCATGCTGCCAGAGCAGAACAGTGCCAACTCCAGGTGGAAACAATTCTCAGTTGCCTCCACCCTGTATGGACCCAGGCTGGGGCAGAGGGTGGTCAGTGCACTGGCGTGGCTAAGCCCTCTGGCCTCCCAGATGCGGGGCTGGGATCTGTAGGACAGATGCCTTGGGAGGGGTCCCACAGTCTAAAGAAAGATGGTCTTTGACAAAAGAGGCAATTCAATGTCCCACCTTAGGACCTCCAGGGATTTACCAGACACAGTGCCATGATGAGGTGCCCACAGGCTGGCATTGTGTGCTGTAGCAGCTGACCCTATGTATGGGGGCTGACCTCCCCCTACTTCCTCAATTTAAATTGCAGCCTCAGGATCAGCTGAGAATGACCCCATGCTTCCTCCCTCTTTCCACCTCCCCCAATGTGGACAGTGGCTGGCAGTGACATTTAATTCAGAGAAGGCACCTGACCTTGGAGAAGAATGTGGGAAATGTCTACAGCCTAGAGCAGCCACCCCCTACCTGGGGCCCAGGAATGTGGGCTCCAGGCCCCCTGCAGCTCGCAAGGGAGGTGTGTGATCCAGGAAAGGCACCAGTAAGGTCCTCTGTGAAACTTCTACATCTTACCAAGGGTGAAGATGTCACAGGGTCAATGCCACTGTACCTGTGGCACCAGCACAGCATCCACGCCAGTCTGGTTAGGGCACTGTCCCTGACTCTTGAGTCTCCTTGAGCCTGAGGCCACAAATACAGCTGCAACTTTTGGCCAGTCAGAACCCTTTGAAATTAGCACATATTGTGCCAGTCCCATATTACAGATGTGGAGACTAAGGCCCAGAGACAGGATATGAACTGGCTACAGGTACGCAAATTATGGGCCAGGACCCAGGGCTCTGGTTCTGGGCTGGGTGCTTTCCCATATTCCCTCCTGTCCCTGTGATGCTGGAGGTCAGCCTTTCCTCCCAGTGGAGAAACTCAAGTGGCCTCTCCCAACCTGGGGGGTTCCAGCTGGGAATCCAGGTCCTTTACAGGTGGCCTTCTAGGGGAATTGCCAGAGGTGGGGGCTACGGCCACAGAGCAGACACTGAGGGCCTCATCCCTATGCTCAAGGTGCCCCACTCTCCTGCTGGATGGCACAGGCAAGGCCACGCTAACTCCAACAGCTGCTCCTCTTTGGACTGAACCCTGAGAAGGGCTTAGAGTAAGGACTCTGCTGCCCTCTTGTGACCACAGGTGGGCATAACTGCTGTCGTCCACGCCTGGGGCTGCTCCACACTATGGGTGTCTCTCCCCCAACTTCTCTCCACCTGGAAGGCACTCAGGACGGCTGGATATGGTGGGTGTCATCCTTTCCTACAGCATCATTTAGGCCAGAGTTTTGGCTTACAAAGCAAGGTGGGAAAGGTGGATGATGCCTTGTTCAATGTCAGATCCTGGAAGAAGCCAGCCTGAGGCCAACCAAGGAGCGAGGTCTAGCGCTACCACATTGCCCAGGAAGCTTGGCTATGGGGGGACACTCGGGTTTTCCTACAGAGACAACCTAATCAACCAACATTCGACAGGATGGTTTGAAAATTTAGAGGATATTTATTCCTGGGGAGGGTTATGACAGCTGGCAGGCACTGCTTTCCCTACTCCAGGGGATTCTCTTTTCTTCTCCAGAGAAATCACCTCTCTTCTTGGAAGTGCCCATGGGGAGACTGGGATATGAAAAGAAACCATACACAACACTCCAGAGCCTTAAAAAAATAAAGCAACAAACAAATCCACACAAATACACACTTATAAAATAAATAGACATATAAAAGAGAGGCCACGTTCCTCCCATCCCGACTAGGGGCTGCCTCGGGAGGATGGGGCTGGGTGGCTTGGTCCCACTCCTCCTCCCAGCCAGGATTATCTAGAGGCTAAATGGTATGGAGGTGCCTGATGAGACAAGAGTTGGCCCTGGCTTCAGAGAGAGGAGGGGAGGACCTCTCCTTGAAGCTCAGTGGGGAAGATGGCGGGACGGGGTAAGGGACAAATAAATAAATAAATAAAACCCAACAAATTCCCAGAGGCCTAAGGTCTTAGGCTGAGGCTTGTGGCCTCTGAGGCCTGTTTCCCTGAAAACAGCAGATACAGCAACAGGCAAAAGGAACAGCAGGGAAAACACAAGTCCAAAGCCACATTGCACTTGGCCTCCAGAGCCAGTATCCTTCAGATTACTGAAGGGCCCAGGCCAAGAAGCAGGCCTCAAACCAGCTCTAGAGGGGTGGGGGGGCTGAACTCCTCAGCAGCTCTAGCCCTGGAAGCACCTGAAGCCTAGGAACCCTCCCTCCCTGTACTCTCTGGGGCCCGCAGAGCCTCCTCCCTCACTCTCTTGCCTTCATCCTAACCATCACCACCAGAGGGAATCACAGGTTCCTCCTGGGTAGACTTCTTCCTAGGGAAGTTGAGGCAAAACCCTCTCCTCCTAGTCTCAGGGAACTTCCTGACCCAGGGCATCCCAAGGTCAGCTGGGAGAAGTCTGTGTGACTATAAATAATCAAAACAATCCAATCCCGATGTCTTCCTTTGCTCCATTTGGCCACAGGTGCCCCCATGTTTCCAGGCAGGGCTGCACTCTAAGCTCCCTTCAGGCCAATAGAGAGAAGGGATCAGACAGAAGCAAGTACATAGAAGGGCGCAGGAGCTGCTGGAATGGACAGCTTGGACAGGAGGCCAAATTGGATACACAAAGAAGTCCCAGGGTCCCTCCTGGAGAAGGTGGCCAGCTGGGGACCGGAGAGCACAGGGTAAGGGTGGGCTGGCCACTCAGCTGGGCAGCAACACGTGCTCCAGGAGGTAGGTGAGGGAGTCCCAGTGCTTCCAGAGAAGGAACAGAACGAGGACCAGGAGGGCGGTGCTGGTGATGCGCAGGCGTGTCTTCATGAGAGGAGTGATGAAGTTGGCAATGGTGGACACAAACACCAGCAGCACGGCCATGAGCGCCAGGATCACGTTGATGAACTTGCCCAGCAGTGCCCGGGCATTGGCATTCTCCACGCCCTCCAGCTGCACGACCTGCTGCTGTTGCTGCTGCAGCTCCAGCTTGGTGACCCGGGTCAGGCAGGACTCCACGGCCTCCTGCAGAGGCAGAATGGTTGGCACATGGGAGCTCAGGATGGGCAGGACCCCTAGGCTGAGCCCTACCTGCCCCTCCAAGAAGGTGACAATACACAAGGTCCCCTGCTCCAAGGAGTGGGTGGGAGGAGGTGTAGATTGATAGGCAGTAGCTGGGAGCAGAGTGCTTTAATGATGACTCTCTGAGGAGGATGCTAGAAAATGGGAGTCTTGATTAATAGGGAAGGAGAGGACCTGGCCCAATCCCGCTCCCTCTTGGGGTAGGCTAGAGGCCGACAGTTCCAATTGTTCATTTGCAAGGCTACCATCAAAGACCAGGGGGACACAGCAGCCCTTGCCCTGACCTTTGTACTCTCAGCCTCAGGCCTGCCTTGCCCTTTTCTCCACTCCCTCCCACGCTGCCTTCTCCATCCATGTGCCTACCTGCCCCTGCCAATGGACCATCCTGTGCCCATCATCCCCCATGAGATAAGAACCCTAACCCACTGCCAGCTCACCCAGCACGTCCAGGCCTTCCGAGGTCAGTACCTGAATGTCCCGAGCCCTCTCGTACGACTGGTAGGCCACCTTCTCCTCCATGCTGGCCAGCTCCTGCTTCAGGTTTGTCATCTCATTCTGGTGGAGCTCCGTCAGGTCATTGAGCTGCTCCTCTAGCCTCTCATACCTGGCAGAGGGAAGGGGCGTCACACCAGTCCCGGCTCCCCAAGCTGCCCTTCTCCCCCAGAGCTGATTCATTCATTCTCTCCAAAAAACAATGACTCAACTCACCCTACGTGTCCAACCCTGTTCTAATTTTAACAGCAACAACAACAGGAGGTACTATTTACACAGCACTTCTTTTTTTTTTTGAGACGGAGCCTCAAGCTATCCCCCTGGGTAGAGTGCCATGGCATCACAGCTCATAGCAACCTCCAACTCCTGGGCTCAAGCGAGTCTCCTGCCTCCGCCTCCCAAGTAGCTGGGACCACAGGCG
>CAUYQV010130275.1:0-17633 GCA_963574575.1 Galagoides demidoff
TTGTGGCGGGCGCCTGTGGTCCCAGCTACTTGGGAGGCTGAGGCAGGAGACTCGCTTGAGCCCAGGAGTTGGAGGTTGCTATAAGCTGTGATGCCATGGCACTCTACCCAGGGGGATAGCTTGAGGCTCCGTCTCAAAAAAAAAAGAAAAAACAACAACAACAACAAAAAGAACCAACCACAGTTCAAACACCAACTCTGCCACTTATTACTTATCTTCTCTAAAGGCTACTGTGAAGGTTAAAATGAGATTTTGTGTGACAATCACCAATGATAAAGTAGGAGTTCAGAAGGTATTAGATACCATTTGAGGCAGAGGGAAAGGTCTAGTACTTCTAACAATCACGGTTTCTAAAAAGCATTTTGCATTTTCAAAGGGTTTAAAACACTACTCTGGTTCTAATTAGAGTAATTTGTTTTTCTTCATCAAAAAGAAAAGACAATTCATCATTTTTCAGGACGACTCTTTCCAAAAAGTATTACCTAAAACTTTCAAAAATAAACAGAAAGATTCATCCTACCCTATTTCTTAAACTACTTCACCTGACTTACTTGGTTAGGAAGTATTGTACTAAGTTTCCTGGAATGTCCAACCATTCTGTCTGGAATAGTCTAAGAGAAATTCCCCAGACAGGGAAAAAGATGTATCAACACATTATTAAAAACTACACATATCTTTTTTCACTAGATTCTGACATGAAGGCAACCAGATGAGAAATTTTATCCCTTCCCACTTACCACAATTTGAATTTCTTTTAAGTTACTCTTTACAAACCCAACAGCTCCATTCATTATTTTTCCATGAAAGATCTCAGATAAGCAGAAAAGGAATTTTAAGTTCCCAAAACAATAACAAGATGGAGACAAACCCTAGATTTTGCTTTTCTATATTCAAAACACAAAATCGGTACAGCAGAAATACACTCAAAGCTAAAAAGCTGATAAACCTTCCTAAGAAATCTTATTTAACTTAATTCGCACTTCTCATGACCATTTACCAAGTCTTAGAGAATAAAATGCACCCTAATGCACGTCTCTTCAGTAATCTAAATCTGCCATTACTAATGCATTCAGTCCACCCAGATCTGAAACTGCTTTGTGGAACAGAAATACTTAGCAGCAGACATGTACTATACTAGTATTAACCATGTCCCTAACGAAGTGACAAACCACTCCTCGCCTCACCCTCAAGGGAGGGTAAGGTAAGCAGTCACCAGTGGAAAGCTAGAACCCCCCGTTTATAATTAACACCTATCAGCCAAGCACAAGGCTAGCGGATGCACCTCCACCGTCAGGGACCGCGCCGGGCGGGAGGAAGCACCAAGGAAGGAGGCGAGCGGACAGCCGAGCCGAGCCGAGCCGGCCCGACCCAGCCCGGGAAAGGCGGGGCCGCAATGCCCGGGTCCCCACCGCCGGGCCCCGCCCCCGTCCCCAGAGCCCCGCCGCAGCGCCGCAGTCCCCGCGTGGAGCAGCGCGCGCCCGGGACCCAGTCCCGCCGCGGCCTCCCCCCACGCCGCGCGACCCCAGCACTTACCTGCTTTGCAAACCGGGGCGCTCGGGCTCCTCTTCTCTGGGGAGCTTCGGCTCTGCTCCGGGGACCTCCTCCGATGCCGGACGCGGGCTGGAGGTGGGGCTGCGCTCACCTCGCCGGTCCACAGGTGGGTGGGTGACGAGCTGGGCGACGACACGGTACCCAGCAGCGGTGGCGGAGGTGGCGGCCGAGGTGGGCTCCCGCGAGCCCCGGGTGCGGCACCACGCGTGGGGCTGGTGCCTCGCGTGGACGTCGCGCACGCGCCCGTCTGCGTGGCCACCGTGGGACTGGTACGCGCTGCCGCGTTCCCGCCGCCGCGCGTGGGGCTCGTACTGCGAGAGGCAGTGCGCGGGCCGCCGCCGCCGCCGCCGCCTGAGGGGCCTGAGGCGCCACAACAGCCACCGTTGTTGTTGCCGCCGCCGCCGCCGCTCCGCGTGGGGCTGCCATGTTGCTGCTGCTGCTTCAGCTGGAACGGAACCGTCGCCCTCATGGGCTGCAAGCGGCTCCCGGGTGCCCCGGCCGTGGCGACCGCACCACCCCCCAGGGAGCCGCCCGGCGTGGGGGACCCGTTGCGCCTCACCCGCTGGGACATGGTCCCCCCCTCCCCAGTGACTGGGTGAGACGGGGGGGTTTGTTGTTGTTGGGCTGCAGGGGGACGATTCTTGGGGCCGGAGGAAAGGCCCCTGCGACAGGGTGACGAAGCCGAACTCCGGGGTGCGGGGGGCGACCGGGCCGCGGCCAACAGCAACGAGGTGGTGCAGCCGCTACCGCTGCCGCTGCTCCTCATCAACAATAGTGTCTCCTCCGCCGCCCCCGCCCCCCGCGAACGCCCATTGGTGTAGCGTCAACCGCGCTCGAGCCGCTCCACCGTGCCCATTGGCTGAGAGCAGCTCTGGTCCCGGGCCCCCGGGGCCTTACCGAGCCTGGGTGTGCGCGGAGTCTGTCTGCTCTTTAAAGAGAAAGAGACCCGCCCCCCGTGGGGAGGAGGAGTGGAGGAAACAGGCGATGTGTATGTGTAGGGTGCGCGCGTGTGTGTGTACACGTGAGTGCACGTGTACGCGCTCCTGGCCACGCGCATCTTTCCCTTCCCACTGGGGGGAGCTCTGGGGACTCTCACTCAGGAATGTTGCCAAAGGGAATGTCCAGAACCAGAGAACTCCTTGGGCATAGTCTGAAGCATTTTCCACATAACCCATTTCCTTTAATGGGTATTAACATATACGCGCGTCTCTTCTGGGTTTTTTCCTTACTCTTTTTGTTATGTCCTAATTCCATCTACCTAAGAGCAGGGCTCAAAAAGAGAAGAAAATTAATCTTACTAGCATTTTACACCTCTCCTTTTTCTTTCTTAATGTTTAAAGCTCTCCAAAAAGACAAATCTCAGGTTAAAATTGTTGGTTAGAATACGATTTTAGGTAGTATCTATAGAGTTCAGTTACCAAATGTTACTGCCAACTTCCTGTATCTCACGTAATCAAGAATTTATTTTAGGCTCCGCGTGTCCTATCTTAGTGAGTAGGGCGCCAGCCCCATACACAGAGGCTGACAGGTGCAAGCCTGGCCAGGCCTGCTAAACAACAATGACAACTGCAAACCCCTCTCCCCCCCAAAATGGCTGGGTGTTGTGGTGGGCGCCTGTAGTCCAGGCTACTTGGGAGGCTGAAGCAAGAGTATCGCTTGGGCCCTAGAGTTTGAGGTTGCTGTGAGCTGTGACACTACAGCACTCTACTGAGGCTGACGTCGTGAAACTATCTCAAAAAAAAAAAAAAGAATTTATTCTAATCAGATACTTCACTGTTCCCTGATACCTTGGAAAGATGTCTGCTATCTTACCAGTTTGTAAAGTGCTGCAGAGGGCCTTATTTGATCCTCCAAATCATTATTTGAAACAAAACTTGGCCAGCCAGCCATAGTGGAGAAACAAGTCTTTGTGGTATAGGCAAGGACTCAGGAAGGCAGGCCCTGGCTCTAGAATAACCTCAAGGGCTCCTCATCAAGGGGGAAAAAATAAAGTGACTGCACACCCTACATGCTCACCTCGCCTCGCTTGCCTCTTTGGCTGTGAATTCCCTGTCCATAGCCTCTTTTCTCTTTCCTACTTTATTAGATGTGTATCATAGACAGATTTTTATCTTGTAGAAATGTAGGGATTGGAGGTACAGTATAATTCACTCTGGACCTGAAATCCTACTAGGTCCCTGTGCACTGTAATGGGAACCCTTTGAAGACCTAAAGAGGAGATTTATATCCACCACTTCCTCTGTGACCTTGGGTAGCTCACAAGCCAATTTCCATACCTGCAACTCAGTTAAACAAAACCATACAGTTCCTTCATATAATTGTTGTGATTACTATCCAGGGGTCAAATAAGAATGTGGTGCTCAATAGAGTCTCCATGTGATTTGGAGGCCCACATCTCTCCTTACTATCCATTTCCCTTTCTCATCTCTTCTCCCCAAACACAGAAAGGCTCCAAGCTATTGGCCCAGGACCTACCTTCAATTGGCTGGGGCTTTGGATAGATTTGACATCACTATCTGTCCCCTATAACCTGGAGTGAGAACAAAAACAGCTTTTCACAAGATAGAAACATACAGGAAACTGCCAACAAGATCCATAAGAGGCTGGGCACAGCGGCTCATTCCTATAATCCTAGCACTCTGGGAGGCCAAGGCTAATGGATTGCCTGAGCTCACATGTTTGAGACCAATTTGAGCCAGAGCAAGGCCTAAAAAATAGCCAGGCACTGTGGCAGGGCTTATAGTGCCAGCTACTTGGGAGGCTGAGGCAAGAGAATCACTTAAGCCCAAGAGTTTGAGGTTGCTATTAGCTGTGACTCCACAGCACTACCAGCTGTGACACAGTGAGAAAAAAAAAAAATCCTAAAGAGAGGATCTTCTTTTATGTCTTGTTTTAATAGAAAAGAGAAAAGATATACTATTAAATAAGGATATCAGGGAAGATATGTGTGATATTTTGTTTGCCACAAAGTAGGAGCTCAGTACGTATTTACTGAGTTATCCTGAAGGAAGTCCAGCATCCCTAGTGTCCTAGGTTCCCTGATCAATCGCTTTTGATATCACCAAACTACAGAGTTCTTTGTTAGCAATGGGCTTTTAGCTTTTCAGAGGTAAAGAACTGATTCCAGCAGATCTCATTAGATTACATTAGGTCAATTGATTTAATTAGATCAAAGAGTTTAAAAATGTCCTTGGCTCAGTCATGAGATCTAGTAGAGCCAGTTCACCTTTTGTTTCTAGTTATATTTCCTACAGAAACTCAAACCATACACCTCTGAAAAATTCTTTTTTCAACTTATTTGACCATCCACCTCACTTATCACTTTAGGGCTTACCTTTAAACAAATGAGAGCATTTTAACAGAAGCAGGTATTAACCATTTCAGCCTCCTTTGTACCAAGGGATATTTGCGATGACTTGTAAATCAAATTGTTGAAAGTATGAAATCAAAGAATGCTTTAAAAAAATACTTGGATAGGCTCAGCGCCTGTGGCTCAAGCAGCTAAGGCTCCAACCACATATACCAGAACTGTCAGGTTTGAATCCAGCCCAGGCCCGCCAAAAAACAATGACACCTAGCAACCAAAAAATAACCGGGCGTTATGGTGGGCGCCTGTAGTCCCAGCTACTTGGGAGATGGAGGCAGGAGAATCGCTTTAGCCCAGGTGTTGGAGGTTGCTGTGAGCTGTGATGCCACAACACTCTACCCAGGGCGACAGCTTGAGGCTCTGTCTCAAAGAAAAAAAGACAACAACAACAACAAAAAAAAAAAACTTGTATATCTTCAAACTTTTCTCTGTTCTTAAAATTTAATGACAATGAAGAAAAACAACATTTACTCTTGCCCTTTACTTAAATAACTGTTACTGAAGATTCAAAGGAAGCAATTTGCATCAAGGTGATGTATTGGTCTTTACTAGTTTATCTGTTAAGAGAGTCCTTGTATTTTAAGGATCAACAAAATAAATACATCTTCTAGTTTAACCCTGTTCTTCTTTGGATATAACTCAAATTTTCCACTTTCTCTCCAAGATTGAAATGTGACTCTATGAAGTTGTTTACAAGAAGCAACATACTGGGATTGGTGTGTCCTTATTTAAACTTCAGAAGACAAAATTATTAATAGGAGCTCATTTGCTCCTGTGCATGCTGAACTCTTTACACGATCCTGCTATGGTAAAGGGAGATGGATTTTGAGAAAATGTTTATCTTCTTGTTTCTTTTTTCTTCCTATAGCTTCCATAGAATCTTTTTTTTTTTTTGAGACAGAACCTCAAGCTGTCCCCCTGAGTAGAGTGCTGTGGCATCACAGCTCACAGCAACCTCCAACTCCTGGGCTCAAGAGAGTCTCCTGCCTCTGCCTCCCAAGTAGCTGGGACCACAGGCGCCTGCCACAACACCCAGCTATTTTTGGTTGCAGCTGTCATTGTTATTTGGCAGCCCGGCTGGATTCGAACCCTCCACCTTAGGTGTATGTGGCTGGCGCCTTAGCTGCTTGAGCCACAGGCGCCGAGCCAGCTTCCATAGAATCAACCATATCTTTTTATAGATTTCTAAAATATCACTGAATGGAATATTATAAAGCCACTAAAATGATAATTATGAAATCACAAATTCATCAAAATTATTCTATTATGGTTATAACAATGCAAAAAATATTTATGCATTTTTAAACACTAAAGGATAATATGCTGACATGGAAATAGTTCTTTTAGTTTGTTTGTTTTTGAGACAGACTCTCAAGCTTTCACCCTCCAACTCTTGGGCTCAAGCAGTCCTCTTCCCTCAGTTTTTCTATTTTTAGTAGAGACTGGGTCTTGCTATTTGCTCAGGCTGGTCTTGAACTGGTGAGCTCAAGTAATCCACCCACCTTGGCCTCCCAAAGTGCTAGAATTACAGGTGTGAGCCACCAGGCCCAGCCTAAGATAGTCACTTTTAAAGTGAGATTTGGGGAGGTGTTTTTTCCCCCAAGAAATGTTGATACATGATTTCCTAATAAAAGAGAGGAATTATCAGAACTTAAATTGCTGAGTGATGTTCTCTACTTAAAATCTGACTGCTGTTTCACTGGGACTTTCATCTTAGACATGGCCTTCATTAAGGCCTTCCATGGCCCCGCACATTCCTGGTGTTCTTCCTTACCTTGGTCACTTTTGCTGGCTCCTTCTCAACCTAACCTTTAAAAAGTGAGAGCACCAGGCAGCACCTGTGGCTCAGTGAGTAGGGCACTGGCCCCATATACCTAGGGTGGCAGGTTCAAACCCAGCCCCAGCCAAACTGCAACAAAAAAATAGCTGGGCATTGTGGCAGGTGCCTGTAGTCCCAGCTACTCAGGAGGCTGAGGCAAGAGAATTGCCTAAGCCCAGGACTTGGAGGTTGCTGTGAGCTGTGATGCCACAGTACTCTACTGAGGGTGATAAAGTGAGACTCTGTCTAGGAAAAAAAAAAAAAGCGAGAGCACCTCAGGACCCTATCCAAGCTTCTCACTTCCATTCACTCCCTAGATTGACAGGTGGTGGATTTGTGCTCAGAATTCTGCCAACCATCACACTGCCATCTGTTCAACTGCCCACTTGGCCCTGTCCACAACTGAATTCATCATCCCCTCGACACTCACCCACCAATGCCAACTAGCTCTTCTTGCAGTTTTCCCTTATCACAGTAAGTGGTATGGTCATTTATTAACTCAAAACCCTGGTAGTCATCTTGGTTCTCCCCTCTCTTCTTTTTTTTTTTTTTTCTGAGACCAAGTCTCACTCGGTTGCCCTGGGTAGAGTGCCATCTTGTAAGCTTAGCTCATAATAACCCAGCAATCTCAAACTCTTGGGCTCAAGATCCTCTTGCCTCAGCCTCCTGAGTAGCTGGGACTATAGGCCTGCACCACTACACCTGGCTAATTTTTCTATTTTTTAATAGAGACAGGGTCTCTCTCTTGCTCAGGCTAGTCTTGAACTCTTGCACTCAAGCTGTCCACCCACCTCAGCCTCCTGGAGTACTAGGATTATAGGTGTGAACCACCATGCTCAGCCTAAAGCATTCTGTTTTTTTATTTGTTTTGTTTTTTAAGACAGAGTTTCAAGCTGTCACCCTGGGTAGAGTATTGTGGTGTCATAGCTCACAGCAACCTCCAGCTCAGTATTGAGCAATCCTCTTGCCTCAGTTTTTCTATTTTTAGTAGAGGCAGGGTCTCACTTTTGCTCAGGCTGGTCTTGAACTCATGAGCTCAAGCAGTCCACCCACCTCAGCCTTCCAGAGTGCTAGGATACAGGCATGAGCCACTGCACCCAGCCAAAGTATTCTGTTTTATCTTAGGATAAAGCCCCCCAATCCTGAGGCTTACTATACACCCCCATGGGCCACTTCTCCCCAGCTCTTCCTCTCTAAGCTCCAGCTGTGTTGCTCTCCTTTCATTTCCTCCAAATACCCTATATACTCATTCTGAGTTCTTCACACATGCTATTCTTATGCTTGGAACACTCTTGACTCTTGTCACCTGGCTAACTCCTAATCAGTTTTTATATCAGGGAGCCCTGAGTTGTCTTGCTCCCCATTTAAGTAAGCTTCTCCAAGTTTATGGTAGCACCATACTTTCCTGTTGTAGTCATTATAGTGTGATTATTTGTTCAATATCTGTACTTCCTTCTCAATGGTAAATTTCAAAAGGGCTTTTTGTTCACTCAACAAATATTCACTGACACCCCTTATATGAAATAAGCATGAAAAGAGAATTTCTTTACATGAGACACAATAAACATAATCAAAATTTTTTGATCTATATCTCCATGTTCTACTCCTTACACAATAGCAACAGTCACCAGTCTCTCCTCTCCCTAAATATTATCCCCCCGCAAAACTAGGACCAACTTGGTCCTGGCTCCTCTTGATTCAGCCTCATTCTCTCACCTACTAGGTTCTGTTCTTATTCCTTAAATACCTCCCTGTCTTTGCCAAACTAATGTGTATCAATCTGTTCTTTCTGACTTCACCATTTCTACATCTCCCCCATTTTATCCTGAACAGCACTACAGAAGCCTCAGAGCCTGGAGTTGAAATAGCTTGCCTAAAACTAGACTCATATTCCAGCACCCTTTTCACCATAGTATGGATGATGTTCTATAGACCAGCAGCTGCTCTAGATATTTTGTACCTACCAAATAACATGTGCTGTGGCCAGGTTCGATGGTTCATGCCTATAATCCCAACACTCTGGGAGGCCAAGGCAGGAGGATTGCCTGAGCTCAGCAGTTCAAAATCAGCCTGAGCAAGAGTGAGACTCTTTCTCTACTAAAACTAGAAAAATTAGTCAGGTATGATGGTGCACACCTATAGTCCCAGCTACTTGGGAGGCTGAGGCAAAAGGATCACTTGAGCCCAAGAGTTTGAGGTTGCTGATAGCTATGATACCATGGCAGTCTACCAAAGGTGACAAAGTGAAACGATCTCAAAAAACAACAACAAAAAACATATGCTAAAAGAAAAGACATAGAACCAAATAAATTAGGTTTGGAATTGGTGACTAGTACCACTTAAAATGATCTACTTTTCTATTAAGATTTGACTCAAATGTCGTATCACCTTTTTTAATTCTCAAAAGTAAAATATTGGCTCCCTCCTCCCTTTGTTCATTGACATTATTCTTTCAGAGATATGGTTCCCACTGTGCCAAGAGTTTTTGTATTTTTTCAGAAACTCTTCAATCTTCATATTAAAATATATTTTAATTGAACAAAGGAATGGTATAGAACAGTCTATACTACTAATAGTGCTTTACTTTACTTTTTAAGGACTGTTAGTTATACATGTAGTTGTAGGCACATGCGGAGTATATATCTCTGGAGGTTCTCCCATGAAACTGGCCTCTGAAAAGGGGAACTGGCAAGGGTACGGAGAGGAAGAAGATATTCTTTTTTATGTATTCTTTGTACTAATTGAATTTTTTAAAGACATGAATATGTATTAGTGTTAACAACAAAAAAAGTGTTTAATGTTGATGGGTACACTAAAAGCCCAGACTTCACTACTATACAATATATACATGTAATGGAATTCAATTTGTACCCCCTAAATCTATTAAAATAAAGAAACAAAGTGTTTTCCAAAAAAATTTAATGGCCTCAGTGCCTGTGACTCAGTGGCTAGGGTGCCAGCCACATACACTGGAGCTGGCGGGTTCAAATCCAGCCTGGGCCTGCTGAACAACAATGATAACTATAAAAAAACAAGCTAGACATTGTGGCAGGCACCGGTAGTCCCAGCTACTTGGGAGGCTAAGGCAAGAGAATCATCTAAGCCCAAAGTTAGAGGTTGCTGTGAGCTCTGATGCCATTGCACCCTACTGAGGGCAACATAATGAGACTCTTTCTCAAAAAAAGAAAAAAGAAAAAAAAATTTAATGGAAAGACAATCTCAGAGAACAAGGTTATTTTGATGAACACTAAAATTCTAAATTAGGATTTATAAATGATAATTGTATTCTTATATAAGTTTCAGTATCCAAAATATTTCTATATTTTGTTTAGGTTGAGTAATATGGAGAAATATATAGGATATAGAGAAAATCCTACTTAACACAGATAAATAATTATAAATGGTAACAGTGTTTTCTTAAATGCTCTGCATTCAGAAACTTGATATAGGAGTAATGCAAAAATACTATATTTATTGAAAAATATCAGGGTGAAACATGGTGACTTACTCCTATAATTCTAACACTCTGGAACGCCAAGGCAGGAAGATCACTTGAGCTCAGGAATTTGAGAACAACCTGAGCAAGAATGAGACCATATCTTTACAAAAAAAATAGAAAATATTAGCAGGGAGTGGTGGTGCACCCTTGGGTCCCAGCTACTTGGAAGGCTGAGGCAAAAGGATCACTTGAACCCAGGAGTTTGAGGTTTCAGGAAAGCCATAGTGATACCATTGCACTCTACCCAGAAAGACAGAGTGAGATTCTGTCTCAAAAAAAAGAAAAGAAAAGGAAAAAAGATAGAAATCAGAAAAGAAAAATATTATAATCATATTTGGTACAATAAACACTGTCTAGGTGATGGGCACACTGAAAGCCCTGACATCAGCATATACAGAGTATCCATCTAACAACATTTATAACCTGTTAATATTTTGAAATTAAAAAATTATAATCAAGTGGAGAACAGATGGAGATACCTAGAACATAAGAATGACAAAATGTTGATGATTTTTGAAGCTGGGTGACAGTACAGGGTAGTTCCTTATTCTATTGTTACTTTGTATTTGTTTCAAAGTATCTAATAAAATAGTTTAAAAATTGGTTCATAAAAATAGCCAATAACTGCTCACATACTTTATTATAAAAGTCAAACACTGAAAAATTATAAAGCGCTAAATTTAAGAATCTGTATAATCTTATGTATCCCCACATGACATGTTCTACATTTATTTATTATTACACATAAGAATATACATCCAACAGGCCAGGCACGGTGGTTCATGCCTATAATCCTAGCACTCTGGGAAGCTGAGGTGGGTGGATTGTTTGAGCTCTGGGGTTCAAGACCAGCCTGAGCAAGATCAAGACCTCGTTTCTACTAAAAAACAGAAAAACTAGCCAGGAATCAATAGTGGGTACCTGTAGTCCCAGCTACTCAGGAAGCTAAGGCAAGAGGATTGCTTGAGCCTAAAAGAATAAGGTTGCTATGACCTATGAGTACTCTATCCAAGGCTACAGAGTGAGACTCTAAAAAAAAAAAAAAAAAAAAAAGAATGTACATCAAACAAATAAACTTTACTATATATTTAATTATGCTCTGTATGCATAATCATAGTTATCTGTGGACTTTTCACTAAGCGGACATGTGCAGACCTGTATTTTTAAAAGACCAATGTAAATTTACAACCTAAGTAATTACATATTTACAATAAATTCAAATGTATGCTCAGAAATAACAGGAAAAAATATAATACTGACATCTGCATGCAAAAAAATAGTTTACCTGACAGCAAACATTAACTAGTAGTTAATAAAAATTATTATATCAGAATTCATTATATTAAACTTGCTGCATGTGGTGGCTTGTTTCTGTAATCCCAGCTACTCAGGAGGCTGTGGCAGGAAGACCTATCACTTTTTTTGTTTGAGGCAGGTTCTCACTCTGTCACCTGGCTAGAGAGTAGTGAATGCAGATGCGCAACAGTTCCCTACAGCCTCAAGCTCCTGGGCTGAAGCAGTCCTTCTGCCTTAGCCTCCCAAAGTACTAGGATTACAGGCATGAGCCACTGCTCCTCGCCTGGGGGTGGGGGGGGGGTCACTTGAGCCCAGGAGTTCAAGGCTACAGTGAGCCATCATCAGACCACTGCACTCCAGTCTGCTGGGCAATAGAGTGAGACTTTGTCTTTATATATATACGTGTGTGTGTGTGTGTGTGTGTGTGTGTTTTGATGGTTAAAATATGTCCTGAAAATGGAATTCAGATGACAACATTTATCATACCCCTGAAGCTGAGGATATTTTAAAAACTGTGTTCACTCAGTATGATAAAATTAAAGGTGGAAATATGTTTTATACATCTCTCTGTACAATACCAAACACAATAATTTGATGAATGAATATTGTTAACTGAAGGTGTGGAAAATTGATTTCAAAGCCCAAAGTAATCTTATTAGAAATTCATCTGTGTTGATTTTTGAGTATGTAAAGTCCATCCTTAACATAAATGATTCAATACAAATATTTTTAAATTATAAAATAAAAATCCACAGTTCCCAATCTTTCCTTTTTCTATGCATAAAGTAATATATACTTATAAGAATTTTTTCTGGGGCAGAGCAAGATGGTGAACTAGAAGGATTGTTCAACTGAGTTATCATAAAATGACTGGGGAAAAAGAGAGAACCCAGCCATACCTGAGTACCTTACCTAGAGTCATAGCTCAGGGAACACAGGAGGTGATGAGCTGGATACAGCATATGACTCAGAGTGGTGGAATGTGATGAATTAGGCAAGTGATTGTGACCTGCTGGGATTGGCTGGCTGGCTGCAAAAGCCTGGGATGGGAGGAAGCCTTTCAAGAGTTTTCAGTTATTGGGAGAACCTGTGATTGAGTGGAAAGCTTGGAAGAGTGGGCAGACTCAAATAGTATATAGCAACTAGATTTGAATGCCAGTTGGAGTGGACTTGCCATAGGTTTAGTGGCTGGCAAGGTGTCTATGGCCAGGGGCTGTCATTGTGGTAAGGTTAGGAGAAGGCCTTAACAGGGGCCTAAAGCACAGCCGACTTAATTCTGCCTGCTGGGATTAGAACTCCACTCTTGGGACAGGCTGAGGGATTCCCATACCCCAAAGGAACTGGAGTTGGGGGCACCATAAGACCTGCCGATGAAGGATTCTTGTAAGCTTTAAAATCCCAACCCAACAGTGTCTAACTGCTAAGGAAACAATTAGGTGATCACTGAAGGCAACTAAGTTTGGAATAAGAACCATAGAGGTTGCTGGCTATGCCCTCTGTCTCCTAAAAAAAACCATAGTCACCACCTGGTAACACACCACAACATACTGTCATTAAGAGCAAGGACTTCTAGCGGGTGTTGTGGCCTGTGCCTGTAGACCCAGCTACTTGGGAGGCTGAGGCAAGAGAATCACTTAAGCCAAGAGTTTGAGGTTACTGTGAGCTGGGATGCCACAGCCCTTTACCAAGGGTGACATAGTGAGACTCTGTCTAAAAAAAAGAGGGCATGCCTGTGGCTCAAAAGGGTAGGGCACCAGCCCCATATGTCAGAGGTGGTGGGTTCAAACCCAGCCCCAGCCAAAAAAAAAAAGGGCAAGGACTTCTGTTTAAAACAAAGGAGGCAGTGAGAAGTGAAAAGGAGGACAAATAAGTGAAGAAGAAAAAAGAACACATAAGGAGGAACCAGCAGAAAAATTCAGGCAACCTGAAAAACCAAAACAGAGCAACTCCCACAAGGGACCATGAGGCAGCTACAGCATAAGACTCCACCTACAAAGAATTAATGAACTAGACAGAAAGGGAATTTAAAATATGGATGATAAAGACAATGAAAGGAATGGATGAGAAAATGAAAAGACAGAACCAAAAGTTGGATGAGAGACATGTAGAATATAGAAAGGATATAATGGAGCTTAAGGAAATGGAGACAATCAGGGAATGTAAAGATACAGTAGAAAGTATCAAAAATAGTTTAGACCATGGAGAAGAAAGAACCTCAGACCTGGAGGATCAAGTTTTTGAGTTAACCCAGGTAGTTAAAGAGGCAGAAAAGAAGAAAGAGAAAGCAGGGTAGGTGCTTAGAGAACTATGAGACTCCTTAAAGCATTCAAATATACAAGTGATAGGGGTAGTGCCCATAGCTCAGTGGGTAGGGTGCTGGCCACATATACCAAGGCTGGCAGGTTCGAGCCCAACCTGGGCCTGCTAAACAACAATGACAACTACAACCAAAAAAAAGAAGCCAGGTGTTGTGGTAGGTGTCTATAGTCACAGCTACTTGGGAGGCTGAGGCAAGAGCATCACTTGGGCCCAAGAGTTTGAGGTTGCTGTGAGCTGTGACATCATGGCACTCTATCAAGGGTGATGTAATGAAACTCTATCCAAAAAAAAAAGTAGGGATTCCTGAAGGGGAAGAAGATGGTCCCAAATGAATGGAAGCCCTACTGGAGACCACCATAAAGGAAAAATTCCCAAATTTTACTGAAGACCCTGACATATTCCTTTCAGATGGATATTGAATCCTGGGTCATCTTAAATTAAACGGAGCCTCTCCAAGACACAATGTACTGAACCTGTCCAAAGTCAAGATGAAAGAAAAAGTTCTGGCCCGGCACCTGTAGCTCAGTGACTAGGGTGCCAGCTGTGTACACTAAAGCTGGCAGATTCAAATCCAGCCTGGGCCTGCCAAACAACAATGACAACTGCAACCAAAAAGTAGCCAGCATTGTGGCAGGTGCCTATAGTCCCAGCTACTTGGGAAGCTGAGGCAAGAGAATGACTTAAGCCTAAGAGTTTGAGGTTGCTGTGAGCTGTGATGCCATGACACTCTACCCAGGGCAACAGCTTGAGACTCTGTCTCAAAAAAAAAAAAAAGTTCATTCATCCCCACACAAAGACTTGGGAATTAAACAGCCTTATGCTAATTGATATTTGGGTTCAGAAAGACATAAAAAAGGAAATCGTTAAATTCCTCAAACATAACAATGAAGACACAAGTTACCAAAACCTGTGGGATACTGCAAAAGCAGTATTAAAAGGGAAATTTATCGCATTAGAGGCCTACATTCAAAAAACAGAAAGAGGGCACATCAACAACCTCATGAACCAGCTATGGGATTGGAAAAAGAAGAATAATCTAATCCCAAACCCAGATGAAGAAAAGAAATAACCAAAATTAAATCAGAGATGAATGAAACTGAAAACAAAAGAATTACTCAGAAAATTAATGAGACAAAAAGTTGGTTTTTTGAAAAAAATAAATAAAATTGATAAACCTTTGGCCAGATTAACTAGAAACAGAAAAGTAAAATCTCTAATAACCTCAATCAGAAATGACCAAGGGAAGGTAACAACAGATGCCACTGAGATACAAGAGATCATCTCTGAGTACTATAAGAAACTCTATGCCCAGAAACTAGACAATGTGAAGGAAATGGATCAATACCTGGAATCACACCCTCTCCCTAGATTTAATCAAGAAGAAATAGATCTCTTGAACAAACCGATTTCAAGATCTGAGATCAAAGAATCAAAGAAACAATAAAAAATCTCCCAACCAAAAAAATGCCCTAGTCTGGATGGCTTCACACCAGAATTCTATCAAACCTTCAAAGAAGAGCTTATACCCACACTGCAGAAATTATTCCGAAAAATTGAGAAGGAAGGAATCTTCCCCAACATGTTCTATGAAGCAAATATCACCCTGATACCAAAACCAGGAAAAGACCCAACTCCTAAAAAGGAGAATTTCAGACCAATTTCACTAATGAATATAGATGCAAAAATTCTCAATAAAATCCTACCCAATAGATTACAGCTACACATTAAAAAAATTATTCATCATGATCAAGTAGGTTTCATCTCAGGGATGCAAGACTTGTTTAACATATGCAACCCCATAAACAGAATTCACCATATCAACAGAAGCAAAAACAAAGACCATATGACCCTCTCAATAGATGCAAAAAAAAAGCATTGATAGAATTTAGCACTCTTTTCTAATTAGAACTCTGAAGAAAATAGACATAGGTGGCATATTTCTGAAACTGATTGAAGCCATCTATGACAAATCCAAAGCTAATATTATACTGAAAGCTTTTCCACTTAGAACTGAAACCAGACAAGTTTGTCTCTATCATGACTACTATTCAACATAGTTCTAGAACTTCTAGCTAATACATAATACAAGCAGGCAAGAGAAGGAAATAAAGGGCATCCAAATGAGGGCAGAGGAAGTCAAATCTCCCTCTTTGCTGATGATATGATCTTATACTTAGAGAATGTCAAAGATTTAACTCCAAGTCTCTTGGAAGTGATCAAAAAATATAGTAATGTGTCAGGATATAAAATCAATGTCCACAAATCAGAAGCCTATGTATATGCTAATAACCATCAAGATGAAAACTAATCAAGGACACAATTCCCTTCACAGTAGCTTCAAAGAAAATGAAATACCTAGGAATACCTAACAAAATAAGTGAAGGATCTCTATAAAGAAAATTACAAAATACTAAGAAAAGAAATAGCAGAAGAATTAGCAGATGATATTAACAATTGGAAGAACATACCATGCTCACTGCTGGGAATAATCAACACTGTGAAAATGTCTATACTTCCCAAAGCAATCTACAGATTCAATTCAATCCCCATTAAAATCCCAACATCATACTTTCAAGATTTGGGAAAAATAATTCTTCTTTTTGTAAGGAACCAGAAACCCCTCCATGTAGGAAGACAATTTTTTTTTTTCTGAGACAGTCTCACTATCTCCCCCTCAGCCCTTAGTAGAGTGCTGTGGCATCACAGCTCACAGCAACCTCAAATTCTTGGACTTAAGCAATTCTCTTGCCTCAGTCTCCCAAGTAGCTGGGACTACAGGCACCCGCCACAATGCCTGAATATATTTATATATATTTCTGTTGCAGTTGTCACTGTTGTTTACCAGGTACGGGCCGGGTTCAAACCCACCAGCCTGAGTGTATGTGGCCAGTGCCCTACCCACTGAGCTATGGGCACAGCGACAAGGTAATTCTTAGTAATAAAAACAAAGCCAAGGGCCAGGAGTGGTGGCTCACACCTATAATCACAGCCCATGGGAGGCTGAGGCAGGTGGATTGCCTGAGCTTATGAGTTTGAGACCAGCCTGAGCAAGAGTGAGAAGTGCCTGCTGGAATTAGAACTCCACTCTTGGAACAGGCTGAGGGACTCCTGTATCCCAAAGGAACTGGAGTTGGGGGCTCTGTAAGACCTGCCCATGAAGGCACTTCTTTCTACTGCATCTTTACATTCACAGATTGTCTCCATTTCCTTAAGCTCCATTATATCCTTTCTATATTCTACATGTCTCTCGTCCAACGTTTGGTTCTGTCTTTCTTTTTTTTTACTTCTCTAAAAAAAGTAGCCGGGTGTTGTGGCAGGTGCCTGTAGTTCCAGTTCCTTGGGAGACTGAGGCAAGAGAATTGTTTAAGCCCAGGAGTTTCAGTTTACTGTAGCCTGACCCCACAGCACTCTACCCTACTGAGGGCAACAAAGTGAAACTGTCTCAAACAAAAAAAAAAAAAAGGAAGGAAGGAAGGAAAAATCTGAGGGCATCTGCCTACCAGACTTTAGGCTGTACTACAAGGCCATAATGATCAAAACAGCACAAAAACAGAGACATAGACATCTGGAACCGAAGAGAAAACCACAAAATGAACATCTTACTGCCACCTAATCTTTTTTTTTTTTTTTTTAGACGGAGCCTCAAGCTATCCCCCTGGGTAGAGTGCCATGGCATCACAGCTCATAGCAACCTCCAACTCCTGGGCTCAAGTGAGTCTCCTGCCTCCGCCTCCCAAGTAACTGGGACCACAGGCGCCCGCCACAACGCCTGGCCATTTTTT
>CAUYQV010130290.1:0-35126 GCA_963574575.1 Galagoides demidoff
AAGGGGAGGGGTGAGGGGAGGGGGAGGATGGGTGAAGAGAATGATAGTGTGGGGATCATGCCTATAATTTATCCTATTTGGGTACATGTGAATTTGTCTAAAGGTTGAATATAAATGTCTTAACATAACAATTATGAGAAAAACATGCTGGCTATGTTAGCCAGTTGGATGAGAGTTTTCCAAACTGCATATAGAAGCAACACACTGTATCCTGTGATAGAATTAATGTACACAATTGTGATCTAATAAAAAACAAATTTAAAATAAAAAAAAGAAAAGAAAAAGAAAAAAAAAAGGCAGAAACACATTCACATGGTTCACTATTTGGACCAGGCACAAAAGAGTTAAAAGAAAAAACAAGAAATAATCCTTGGCAATTTAAGAGAAGAGAAAAATTAAAAATTGTTATTAAAAATAATGAGAAAATCTAGATTATTAAAAGATTAGAAATATAGGGCTACTGATTTCACTGATCTGAAATACTTAAAGATCTAGTATATGAAGATTCCTGTCTATTTGCCCACCTTTGTAGGAACAGAACTAGAGAAAAAAATGAATTTAACTTGCATTAATTTAATATGTAATAAATATGAAATAAAATTAAATAATATGTATTAAATTTATAAAGTAGAAAGACTTCACTGACACCAAGAAAACGTTTTCACTAGCAAAATAAGAAATTCTAATAATACTAATATCGCTGAATACCTCCATTTGTCAGAATCTGTTTTGAGTGCTCTGTGCACACACGTTAACTCCTGACAACATCACAAATCCCATGAGGTAGGAGGTGCTTTTTTTCTTTTTTTGAGACAGTCTCACTATGCTGCCTTGGTATAGTGCTGTGGTGTCACAACTCACAGCAACCTCCAACTCTTGGCCTAAGCAATTCTCTTGCCTCAGTCTCCTGAGTAGCTGGGACTACAAGCGCCCACCACAAGGCCTGGCTATTTTGTTGTAGTTGTCATGGTTGTTTTGGCATTTCCAGGTTTGAACCTGCCATCCCCAGAGCATGTGGCCAGTGTCCTAACCCCTGAGCTATGGGCACCAATCTATAAGTGGACTTAAACCCAGAGTCCACCATGACGCCTAGGTTCTTACCTACTATTGTGGAACCACTTTGATTAAAAGGGAATTAACATTTTAATGGGAACTAACACCTCCTGGACCAGAAAATCCACTGTCCTTCCATCATCAAAAAAACTGAAGACAGGATGGGCATTTATCAGAGAAATGCAAACCTCACACTCCCTGATATGTGATGACATTAGTCATCTGATTCTATTCAAGTATCAGTCACTTTCTTACCTTCATCCTTTCTCTAACAGGATACTTTCCAATGATTTATAAAACATACATATCTTGTTGATTAATATGGACAAAAGCACAATGATATATGTTGTAGGGAAACTTAATACCTTTTTTCTTTTTGATCTTTAGGGCTTTCTTTTAATAATTCATGACCTTGTAGACTTAAAAACCTTTTTTATTTAATACAATTTTGTTTATGTTCTGAAAACCAAGGACACTGAGCGCTCCCTACTGAACAGAGCATCGTGTACATTTCTTTGCTCTCTGACCACCTGTCTGCCCTCTCAGGCCCCGGGGTGTGGGCCTGCTCCACACTGCCCTCTATAGGAGGTCAGGTGATGTGCTCCGACAGGTGTGTGTTGGAATAATACCCCAGTTTCCTTAGCCCCTGGTTCCCTTCACACTGCCATTTCTATGATTCTTTTTCAGCTGAGTCCATGGAGAAAACAAGAAGTAATTAATCTTTGTTCTAAGAAAGAAAACCTGAAAAAGGCAAGGTTTTCACGTGAGAAATCACAAAGTGAAACAGTGCCAGTCTTGGAATTCCAGGCCAGATCTATTGGTTATGGCAGAAAGTTAAAAGCAGTGGTTCTTAACTGTGGAGGACTTTGTCCCCTCTCTTTAGAAATGTCTAGAGACATTTATGGTCACAGACACTGAGGGAAGAAGTTTGCCACTGGCATCCAGCTGCTAGAGGCTTGAGGTGCTAGTGAACACCCTGCAATGCACGGGACACAAAGGATGATCCAGGGTCAGTGACTTTGTACTGAGGAACCTGTTGCAGACAGAGCAGTGGATGTGGCCTTGACCCTGCTTCACACCTTTCTTTATGACCCTGGGAAGGTGGCTTGAGAATCTGCTTTCTCGTTTGAATAAACAAAACCACCCCCTCCACACCCATAAAACAAACAGACAAAACCCCAAAACTGCATTTTAGGGTAGTTGAAAGAAATCAACCCAAAAGCACTGAAAACAGCACTAAGCTTGATGAGCTGGACCACAGAACAACATCTGAGCCCAGGGCAACATCTCTGAAATGAAGGAGGCCCCAGATTAACAGCTTTAATAGGAAGAAGAAAGAGATGGAGACAGGTGTCAGAGAGTGAGCACTGGGACATGCTAGGAGGGGGAGTAGATGATGAGACTGGAAACAGGAAGTAGTGGGAGGGCTGTATAAATGAAGGTGATTTCAGCAGTAACTTGGAGATGAATTGGAAAGATATTCAGGAGAAATCCAAACAACTTGGTGGGAAATTTAAAAGGGATCATGAAAAACAAGTCTAGGATGGATACTAGATTTCCAACTTTGATGGTGTTGGTGATGCCATTCAATAAGACAATGGACTCAAAGGGCAGTGAAGATGATAACTGAGCTGTGGGGATGTCAACGTTTGGAGAGCCTGTGGGACACAGGGGTGACAATCAGCGGGCAGTGAGAGATGGAGATCTGGGAAGGCGCCACAGTTCTGAGAATCAGGATCCAGAGAGAAGGAGGTGAATCTGTTGAGGATGAGTGATATTTTACAGGGGGAGCATGGAGAGCAAGAAAAGAGCTCCCTTTGAGAGCTGGACAAAGACAACTGAGATGGAACAATGACAAGAAACAGATGAGGAAGGGAAAGTAGGACTGTTTGAGAGTCAAAACTGAATGAGCTTTGGGAACGCAGGGCAGCAAAGTGTCAAATGTCATAGGAAAGCTAAATGAGATCCAAAGTGTCCAGAAAATCTGGTAGTTGGGTTGCAGTGCTAACTGTAGCATGGAAAGTTGAGTACTATGATGAGCAGAAAAAGTATTGAGTTGAGTACATAAGAGTGGAAGTAGAAACAAGGATAGGGAGATTGTCAGAAAGATGGGCTATGAAAAATCTCCTCTCTGCAATACTTAACCGCATTTATATGTTGACAGGAAGGGGATAGTGAAGGCTGACAATACAAACTACAGAACAGGGAAAATGGATAGATCAAGAATGGGATACAGGGCTGGAATGATTATTTTGAGGCAAGAAACCTTTCCTTCCAAACTGGATAAAGAAGATAAATCACTGGGATCAGGAATGGGGGCTCATACCTATAATCCCAGCACTTTGGGAGGCAGCGGTGGGAGGATTGCTTAAGGTCAAAAGTTTGAGAGTAGACTGGGCAAGAGCAAGACTCATCTCTACAAAAAAGAGAAAAATTAGTCAGAGTGGTGGTGGGTACCTGTTGTCCTAGCTACTCAGGAGGCTGAGGCAGGAGGATCACTTGAGCCCAGGAGTTTAAGGCCCTTGTGAGCTCTGATGCCATAGCACTCTGGCTAGGGTGAAAGAGTGAGACTGTTTGAAAAAGAAAATAAGTTGGGTGCAAACATCAGCCAGTCTGGAGGGCGAGGGAGAATGAGTTGAAAGAAGTTCGTATACAGAGGGCTTCATTTTTCACTGTCAAATTATAGGCAAGCTCAGCTGTGGACGTGGGAACTAAGGGGAGGTAAGGGCAGTAACTCTTAAGGATTGGGAAGGGGTGTCAGTAAACAAGAGAGTAGCAACAACTTCAAAAACCTGCACATGATGGACATCTCACAGCCCCAGGATTGCTCTAGCATTCCCCTCTGCTGCTTTCCAGATCAGTCATGCAGCCCACTCACCTCCAGAAGGGAGAAGTGAACTAGAAAGCCCTTGCCAACCACAGAATTGTTTGAGACTAAGGTAGTGTGTGTGTGTAGGTAATGATCGACCAAGTTTTAAACTGAAGTAGGTGTGGGATCTGTTACCTCCATGGACCAGTCCACCACGTAGCAAAGTGAGGATGGCCTGCAGGGTTCTCAGAGTGCCTTCAGCATTCAGAGTGGTTACAGTGCAGACATCAGAGTTTATAAACCCTCCAATAAAACAGTAGAAATGATCAATAGATCATATAATAGAAACAAATGAATTGTGAAGAAATTTTTTTCTTTTGCAGAATCTTGTGTTTTTTTGAGCCTAAGTTATGATGAGTTAGATGTTCCTCAGAGATCTCCTAAGTGGAGTAAACAAATACTCCACTGGGTTTGGGTAGATCTGGCTGGCTGTTATGTTCATCTTTCATTTGCTGGTCTACATGGTGGCAGCAGAGCACGTGTGGAAAGATGGGCAGAAAGAGTTTGAGTGTAGCATCAGATGGCCTGGCTGTAAAAATGTGTGTTTTGCCTACTTCTTCCGTGTGTTCCAGGTCAGACTCTGGGCTTTTCAGCCGATTGTGGGCTCCTTGCCTTTGCTTCTGGTTGTGCTGCACCTCACCTATGTGAGGGGAGAGAGAAAAGGCACAGAAGGGCTTGGGCAGGAGTCAGCCCTGGGCAGGACAGGGCCTATGGTGAACTTACCTTATCAGCCTCACCATCAGAACTGGTTTTGAGATTAACTTCCTTGTTTTATTTTACAAGCTGTATGACGGCTTTCCTGTCCCCTACCTTGTGAAGTGCGATCTGAGGCCTTGCACCAACTGCTTCATCTCCAAACCCACTGAGAAAACCATCTTCATCCTCTTCTTGGTCAGCACCTCATGCCTGTGCATTGTGCTGAATTTCATTGAGCTGTGCTTTTTTGGTTCTCAAGTGCTTTATTAAGTGCTGTCTTTAAAAATATTCTAAAAAACCCAAGTCCTCAGTTTGTGAGTGCCACCACCTCAGATACTTTGAGTGTTGTGACACAGGGGCTCCTCCCAGGTTCAGAATCACCACTGGCCATAAGCACATCCCAGCAACCTGGAGCCAGGCTGCTTTGTGGTGCAGAAGAAAGTGGTGTAAACAGAGCCCACCCTCCCACACAGGCCCTGCTGGGCTGGGAGACCAAGGGTGTCAGCCTTGGCATCACTGGGAGGGATCTTCAAGTTGTGGGAATGCTCTCAGCCATGAGCACTATATGCTGCTTCCTTGCCTGGCTTTCCATTCTGTGAACATCTCAGTTGTTTCTGAATATTAATGGCAAATTAGTCTGAAGAATCCCAAGTAACAGTGTTCTTTTAAGAACTTAGATCTGTCAGAAAGGAAAGAAACTATGTCAGTTTTCCAGTTTTTATAACTGTCTCATTACAATTCATACTTATGAACTGGAAAATATAGAAGTGACAATTCTGTCAAATGTGATCACCTCAAAGCTGAACTGGAAGCTCCAGCCATCTTTCCAAAGCAGCATCCAAGGCTCCATTCTCAGTCCCACTCACCCTCCATAGAGAAAAACTATGTTGCAGGGCAGGGCTGCAACTGACTGGGCACACAGCCCTACACTCAGTGGGGAGACCCAGCCTGAGGAAGAGGCCACCTCAGCCCAGGCCTGCCAGGTTAGGTGCCATTGGCTATGGGGTGGGGGGGGGGAGGGAAGAAAGTCACCAGGTAAGTGGTCTCCACGTTGAGTACAAGCACTAGCGGGAGGTTCCCACTCAAGTCTGAACAAGCAGACTAGTGAAAGGGTCAAGTGGCAGGCGGGTCCCACAGAAAACGGTTCATAGACAGGGAACAATGGAAGCTACAGAAAAAGAATGTGCTCACTTTGTAACTTCTTAGCACTTCCCTTTAACTATAAGAACACTGTACTATTTAAAAAATTTTTGTATTGAATCTTTTATATTCAGGAATTTACAATGTGCTGTATGTTACAGTTTGCCTACATTTTACCCGTTTCTTTCTAGGACAGATAATGAAATGTGTACTATGTTGTTACAGTGGTGCAAACAATGGTAAAAAATGTCACTACTTATTTTGAAGACTAGAACTTTCTTCTACTTTTCTATTTTTTTAAATTCACAAATACATCCTCTTTAAATTTAACACTATCATATGTGCCTTTCTCCAGAGTAACAATGAAAGTGTTTTGCTTTGTTTTTTTAGCTGTCATTTACAACTTTACTCGACTTCACAGGGTATGATTATTCTGTGAAATAAAACTCTAGTTCTTACACTTTTGGAGCAGGATTTGCAACACTGCTTGGTAAAGATAGTTCAGAAATCATTCTTTTCCCCTGGTAATTTCTTAACAAAAAAGTGCATAAAAATGTAATTTTAATGAAAACCAATTATGTTATGTTTTCCATGCACTTCCCTCTTAAGAACAAAATGTCTCATTACAATTCACACACAGTAAAGGTTATGTGGATCATTATGGTCCCCAGACCATGTCACCAACAGTTGTTATAAACTCTGTTTTAAAGACTGGCCCACAAAACAGAAAGGTGAACTTTGTGGGTTTTTTCCTTTCTTTAACTTGTACCACAGAACCACTGCTGGACTTAACAGGCTTATAACCAGGTGCTTCATCATAACACCTAGACTTCATGAGTGCAAGTAACCATAACTTTTTTTTTTTTTTTTGACAGCAATAGGCATTAAAGCAGCTTAAAGTTTTTGAGTCCTTGATCACAGCATGGAATCTAGGAAACAGATTTCAGTGTGCAGAACTGGAATGAAGATAAGGGACTTTTTCAGTCTGAGGATAAGTTTGATGCCAAAAGTGTTTAGGGGTGGGGGAGCTCAGCCTCTTGCAGTTTACAAGTGCTGCCCTACAATAGAGGTCAGGTTGCTTGAGCATGTGGATTCTTTGCATTTGCACTTTCCACAGAGAAGAAACCACAAGGTAATATGAGAAAAGGCAATGGAAATACAGATGTTTAAAATAGAAAGTTAAACGATTTTTATGTCTGTAAGTTTTTTTGGTAGTATCTTAATTTGCAAAACGATTTTCCTATAACCTTTATTCTAAAAGCTTTCTTGGTGTCAGTGAAGACTCAAAGCATTTGGAGAGAAATTGGCAGTTAATTTGTCTCATTGCTATTGTTTCTCATATTAATAAGTATTGAGTACTGGGATCAAGACCCTGTGCCCTGCACCTGGTGGGATGTAATGTATAGTTCCTGCTTGAGAAAGTGCCTACTTCCTATGAGGACCATGGAGGAAAAGGAAGAGTACCTTACGCCTGTCTCCTGCTCTCACTGCATCACCTCACCTTTTCCACACTAAACCAGATAGCAGAGAGCAACCTCAGAGGGAGAGGCAGCTACTTTTGTCAGTTCCAGGCAGCTAGTAGAGGTCACTGACCTTACATCACTTTCTCAACACACCAGCCTTTCCAGATCACTGAACAGAGGTCTCCTTAATTCTCGTCACTCCTGACTGCAGTGACTATTGGGCACCTGGCCCTACAGTCCTTCTGGCCACAGATCTTGCTTCTGGCCACAGGCTTTCTTGTCCTTGGAGCTGGTAGGAAGTTTTTTGAAGTGCCGTTATAAAGAATACTCAGAGCTGCAAGAGACCATGGTTCCAGTCTTCCCCCGGGAACAAAGCCCATGCAGAAACATTATGAAGATGAGAGAGGGAAAAGGCAAAGACTTGGATTCTTCAATCCCATTGTCCCCAAGTCTGGCTCTACCTCTGACCTTTCTGTAGTTATGTGAAAGATAAATTCCTTTTTGTGTAAGCTGGTTCAAGTTGGACTTCTGTCTTGCAACTGAGAATCCTGGTAAAGCCCACTTCCTCATAAACTTCTTTCCTGTAACTAGCAGAGAAAGGCGGGACATTTTTCTTGTGCCCACTATAAGTATCGATGCTCCTAACCAGCACATATGTGCACCTGTTTGTGTAATTGGGGGGGTTGGGAAGGTTCTCAGTCTTCCTACTGCCACCCTTTAATACAGTTCCTCATGTAGTGGTGACCCCCAACCATAAAATTTTTTTTTCATAAAATTATTTTCATTGCTACTTCATAAATGTAATTTTGCTACTGTTATGAATTGTTCTGTAAATATCTGATATGCAGGATGGTCTTAGGTGACCCCTGTGAAAGGGTTGTTCAACCCCCAAAAGTGTCACGACCCATGGATTGAGAACCGCTGTGGAAGGATCTCAACACTGGTTACCATACAGGGAGAGTGAATGATCTTTTTCTCTATAAATCTTTCCTTTGGCATTACTTTTGTTAAAATTTTAGTAAATAAAATAACGTGAAAGCCCATAGTGCTCTCTTTGTTCTAGCTCACATCCTATCCCCTCACATACATGCAATGTTTTCCCTAAATATCCATGCAGTGTATTTTATTTTGTTTGGCTACTTAATACTACACCAAGTACAAAAGAGGGGCATGTCACAGCTCTTTAAAAAACTGATTAGAAAAGCAAGCTGCAGCAGAGGAGCCCATGGGGGCAAAAGAAATGTCAGCATCCAACCGGACCTGAGAAGACCTGATGGGATGTTCTGGTAGAGGCCTACGACAAGTTCTTTCTGTGATATAAATGAGGCTTTTTTCCACAAATCTTCTCCCAGCTTTAAAAGATACTGGTGATTGTGGGGAGTTCTGCAAATTTTCCAAACACCATTTTGTTTCGGCTTTTCTATCCTGAGATGATTATCTCGTATAACACTGAAGAGTCCCCAGATGCTGTTTCACAGCAGAGTGAAATGAGTTCTGGACTTTACCCACATGTCAGCATGGGTGAAGGTAAAAAATCAAGCTCTGGCAGCATCAGCCATACTAGTTTCATACTGCATGGCTGGACACTTTCTGGACAACCCTGCCTACGGTTGCACAGGGCTAAGAGGCCACCAGCTGGCACTAGAGCTATGTGGTTACGGTCTGAAAATGGAACCAGAAATTACACTACCATTATTTTGTATTTATACTTTATAAGGTATGTGGGCTAATATGTGGTATTCATTTATATTCTTAATACATTAAAGTACAGCTTTTAAACATTGGGAATGACTATGACATATTAGTTATGGGTCCCTTTTAAGATAAACAGACCAGCCTTTATAATAGAAATAGAGGAAAGTAGGGTGCTGGTCCCATATACCAGAGGTGGCGGGTTCAAACCCGGCCCCGGACAAAAAAAAAAAAAACAACAGACTAACCCACCTGGCACAGACTGTACACTTTTTACCTTATCTGATAAGGTTAAAAATAGAAAGCTAATACAGTTGATCATTACACACATATACCAGTATTCCGCGGACTTTTCAAACAATTTTGTACAGGAAATTTCTGGAAGACTAAATTTGGAGTTTAAAACTGAATTCTTGCTGTTACTTCATTTAACATTGGGTAAGTCATTATATCATTCTAGGTCAGTGTTTCTCAACTTTTTATTTGACAGCACACTTGAACCTATAGTAAAACTTCCTCGGCATGCTTCAATTTTGTTGATTCAAAAAAAAAGAGTAGAAAAAAGAATATACTTATTATGCTTTACACTTTTTTTTTTTTTTGGCAGTTTTTGGCTCCAGCATATGGGGCTAGTGCCCTACTCCTTTGAGCCACAGGTGCCACCCTTCTTTCAAAAATAATTTAATTAGGCAGCACCTGTAGCTCAGTGAGTAAGGCGCCAGCCCATATACCAAGGTGACCAGACGTCCCAGTCCCAATTTTTAACAATTTGTCCAACATCCAGCGGTGTTTTAAAAAAGTCCCAATTTTTGGAAAGGATGCATAACAAGCTAGGGAACGGTGGGACAACGGGAAGGGAATATACGGTTTTGGCTGCTGAAAAGGTTAATGTAACTCCGTTTGGGAATGAAGAGGTTAATGTAACTTCATTTGGAAATGAAAAGGCTAATGTAAACTCCCTACTCCCCTCCTGGGCAAGGTCTCCCAGGTGGACTGGTGTTCTACTCCTTTGAGCCACAGGCTCTGCCCTATACATAATTTTTTTTAGTGTATTATATTTGTAAATTGTACTTATGTTGAAATTAAAAATATATATATTACAATACTATTTTTGTGTTCTATGAAAATTTTTGTTGCTCCTTATAGACCAAATTTTTAATTAAGAACCCCACACCCTACCCCCACCCCCATCAGTGGTGTCCCACTTCACCAATGGTAAAATCTGGTCACCTTACACTTGGGTAATAATTAGCTATTGCTGAGGAACAACCTGGCCCAATACTTTGTGACTCCAAACACCAACTATTGTGAAGCTCATTATTCTATAGGTTGGTATTTTATACCAGGGTCTGCAGGACCACTCATGGGGTGTGGACAGGGCCCTCAGCGTCAGCTATCGGGCCTGCCCCTGGGAGCTGGTCAGCCACAGAAGCAAAAGGAGTAGAGGACAACAAGACTCATGGACCAGGAAGCCATCAAGTTTGTTGGCAGGAAGGCTTTGTGGGATCCCAAGAGGGTTCAAATCTGGCCTGTCATTATCTCAGCTGCCTCCTCTTGGCCACCCGAAGTCCAGATTCAAGGGCAGAGAAATAGACTCCACCACTTGTGGTCTAGGGGTGAGGAGCTGAGATTGCAAGAGATGTGGGTACAGGGAGAAATGAAGAACTATGGCCAATTTTGCATCAACCAACCACGCTGAGTTTCCCGACAGGAAGTGAGCAGGTTGGCCTGAAGGCACTTGAGAAGGGTGCTCAAAATGGATATGGGTTCAAATCCCATCTCTGGAACACAGTCACGTGGCACATCAGCTAAGTGACTTCACCTGTCTGGGCCTCAGTTTTCACATCTGGGAAACAGGGATGGCAGCAGTGCCTACCTAGTAGGACTGTTGTGCCAGGCTGCAGAGATCACGAGGGGCACACTGGGAATGGTGCCTCGTGTGTAATAAACATTCACTCGAAGACAGAGGTTATCCTCTGACATTAGAGAAACTGAGGCTTAGAAGCTGGCCTGAGTCCACTGGGGCTCCATCATTCTAGGCTGCTCTCCCCTTACCCCAAGAGAGCGCACAAAAGTGGGATTGAGGCATCTCGCTCTACTCCTGTTCTCTCCCTCTGTGTTTCTAGGTCTTTCTTTTTCAGTCTGTGCCCCTAGCCCACATCTGCAGGGTCCCCGCTCCCTTCCTCGGTGTTCAGATGGAGTCCCTCCCTTACAGCAGGAGCCTGCATCCTGTCTCACCACCCCCCAGCCCCTCTGCTGTCTGAAGCCCTTCCCGCTCCCTCTTCAGCCAGCCTCTGCCCAACCTCTCAGGCACCCCCAGGCCCATTCACATTTGCTCTGTGTTCAAAGACCCCGGCACACGGTGTGCCACGTTGAGCATTGGAGATACCATGAAAAATGTGTTCCTGGATACCCGGAGTCCCTTCTGGTGGGCCCCAGGTGGAGAGATTGACACAGAGCCACACACAGACACAATGGGTGCAAAGATACACATAGCACACAGCAGCTATGCCACACCAAACGCAGACAGTGACCTAGGCAATTCTTGAAATGCAGAGCTGTGCTGGGAAACACGCGCGTGGGCCTGACAGAGTCCTGGTGGCCCAAGCAAGGATATCCAGCCCCCAAACCTGGGGGTCCTTTATTCATCCACTTGTATGTTCAGTGGGTATTTCATGTCCCCTCTGGGCACTAGACTCCAGGACAAGCTGCTCAGCCCCATAGAGGCCACAGCCCAGACCTGATGGGCTCAGATCCAACATCCCTCCAGTGAGCATCAAACGCTGCAGGCTGCTTTTACGTCCCCATGAAGACATCGAGAGGCCCACTACAGATTCTAAGTCTCTTAGGTGTAGACACTCCCTTGTGGAAAGTGACCAGCTGGGTCCCCCTCCTGGGCCTCTCTCCCCTTTGCCTGGGACACCTTACCTGGCTCATAGGTCACCTCCACAGAGAAGCAGGAATGGCCGAACCAAAGCACCCACTCCAGTCACCAGTCACACTCTTGTCCCATTTCTTGTCCCTTTAATCACCTTCCCTGCAATTCTTTTGGTCACTTGTTTGGCAGTTTCATCATTGGTTTAAGTCTCAGCCCACAAGCAGATCAGATGCTTGTCTTTCTTTCTTTTTTTTTTTTTAATATTCTTATGAGTTTATTATAAACCAGTTTCATAGGCCACCAGGAAATAAAAGGACTATGTGCAGCCTTATGGGAAACAGGCAGGGAGCTGAGGAGGGCCAAGATGAGTCTAGGGCCTTGGTGGGCACATTCCCGGGGGAGGGGGCCCCATAAGGGAAACCAGACAATCCGGTGAGACTCCTCGAACAACAGCATAACAAACAAACAGGTCTGAGGTAACGTGGCCCTGAGGAATCGAGCCCACACCTCTGTGGAGCTACTTCCAGAACTCCGTGGCCAAGGGTCAAAGAAGGTCTCACATCCCTGGGGGAGGAGACCACATCCCTGGAGGAGGCATGCCCGTCGGAGTCCCTCGTCCAGGGGGAATCCCCACTGGGGGACCCATAGGAGGCCTCATGCCAGGAGGCGGGCCCAACATGCCTGGAGGGGCTGCCCCTCGGCCCATAGGTGGGGGAGGACCCTCACGGCCAGGGGGGTACTGGGTTGGGGCCCCTGCAATACTAGCTGTGGCAGCAGCTGCAGCGGCGGCCACAGTACCTCTTCCTTGTGGGGTCATCACCTGCTGGATGGCCCACCAACCCCACAGACTGGACCAGCAAGTCCTGCAGGAGCCTGGGGCATGGGAACCCCAGCTGGGATTCCTCGGCCAGCGGCCCTGCCAATCCCTGGACCTCTAGCAGCTCCAGCAAGTGGCACTCGGGCAATACTAGTATCTTTAGGAGGTGGTCCCTCTACTGTCATTGAGACCAGGTTCTCCCCTCGTAGAAGCACCAGACCAAGGACTCGCTTCTCTTGCCTCTCTGCTTGTTTGGAGTTCTTAGGCCTGATTTTTCTGAACTCATCACAGTCACAAAGGATCAAATTCATATGCTTGTCGAAAGCCTTGAAGTGCCAATGAAGATCCGGCCATCTTGCAGGATGCACCTCATCCTATTGTCCATATGCTGTAGCATCTTGCTGCTCTTGCCCACAGTCATGGTGGCGGTTCTGATGGATCTCAGATGCTTGTCTTTCTCCATCAACCCTGAAACAGCAGAGCAGCTGGTGCCCTGCAAACAGGCAGAGAGTAGACTCAATCATTCTGAGGCTCAAACTTTACTTATTCTTCTAACAGGTGTTTCCCAGGTCCACACTCTCTGCCTGTCCCTCTTCTGGGACGTCAGGGAGCAAGTCAAAGAGCCCTGCCTTGGGGAGCCAATGTCCAGACTCAGAGATCAACAATGGCTCTAATAAATAAGTACACTATTTAATCTCAGAAGGTGACAAATGTCACAGAAAGAGCAGGTATGGGATAGGAGTGTGGGCTGCCACTTTTATGAATTCACTGGACACTTCAGTCATTGCTGGCCCTTACAGCTTCATCCCTGGGGATCCATTAACCCTCACATAGTCTGGGAGGTAGGTATCATCTCTGTCCCTATTTCGCAGATGGGGAAACTGAAGCCCAGAGAGGGGAAGTCACTTACCTAAGGCCACACAGTTGGAGAGAGTGGAGCTCTATTTGAACCCAGGCAGCCTGGCTCCAGGCCTCGTGAGCTAACCACTCTGCTTATAGCTCTTGTTTTAAAAATAGGATTCTCAAAGATTCTATGTTTTTAAGAAAGCCTAACACGAACTGGTTTCTGGGTGTGATGTTGTTTTTGTGACTATAATGAGTGTTTCTTTCTCTTCACACACTCCAGGAGTAAAGTGGGAAAGATGAAGGATAGGCTGCAGAAAGGACTTCTATCCCCCTCCTTTGAAGGCAGGTGAGGGGAGAGTTAAGGGCGAGGGGGTAGGGCCAGGCGAAGGCCTGAGGTCTGCTTCAGGGGGAGGCAGTTGAATTCCAACTCCTGCCTGGCACAGGAGAAGGGTCTTTGGGGCTGAGACAATGAGGGGTGAGGGAGGAGCAGGTCTCCTCGTTACCTCCCCCACCTCCCAGAGACTGGAAATGCCTCTCACTTAATCCTCTCTAATTCTCTAATTAAACCAATTGAATGTGCCACGGAAAAGAGGGAAATTGGGCAGGAGGTTAATTGTCACTAAAAATACCTCCCCCACTTCCTGGCAGGAGGAACCAACACCGGGGCTGGTTCCGGGGCAGCCTGCGCAGTGGGTGGGCTTCACTGAGCAGTAGGGGCCCCTAGTCGCAGGAGGACCCAGCTGGGTCTGCGGGGTGGGTAGGGCCTGGAAGTTGGTGTGTGGCTGCCATTGCGTGTCTGCTGGGGCTGCGGACTGGAATGCAGCGTGGCTGGAGCCACTGCCAGGGTGTCCCATTCCTGAATATGTGTGGCTGTGTCTCTGAGAACAGGCTGCCACGTATAGGTGGCACGTCTCCTGTGTGACTCTGAGTCCATGACTTCGAGACTCTGGGTGTCACTATGTGTGCCTGATTGGGATTGTGCCACAAAGCAGGAATTCACCATTGGGGCCACCTTGCAGGTGTCCGCAGCATTGTTGTGGCTCTGAGATTGCTCTTCTCTGCTAAGCAGGAACTGACTATGGAAGGTGCTGCCACTGAACCAGAAATCTAAACCCAGTGGAGATAGCTGGATCCCAGGGTGGCTGGAGCCAACTGACCCAACTTAATTGCCAAAGACAATGAGGGTGTGGTGCCATGAGACAGCAGTGAAAACACAGCCATCACAGTGGCCTAGAGACTATCAGGTGTTCCTAGGCAGGTAGCAATGGGCCACTACTGAGTTCTTTCTTGATCTGTGTATGTGGGAAAGTCCCACATCAGGCAAAAAAAAAAAACACCCTTTTGATTCACAAAAACAGAGTCCTGGCCCTCAGTTGGTGCCCAGATTTAAGCCAGTTTATGGCCCAGAACCCCTCCAAGAAAGCACGCAGTATACTACAGAAAATTTATACTGTTTGCCTTTCTCCTGGGCTTCCCCAATAGGACCCACCGCTGATTACAGGATGACTGTGCACTGGGTCTCTTTGGGGGACCGTTGGACACTGGCTCTGAGCTAACATGAGCCCCAGCAGTCTAGAAAGGCACTGTGACCCTAAGGGCAGAGAGCAGGGGGCTGTGGGTTTGTGTGATGGGTGGAGTTTTAGCTCAGGTATAACTCACAGTGGGCCCAAAGGGTCTCTGAAGCCATCCTGCGGTCATTCTCCCAGTTCTGGAAGGCACTGTGGGACAGACCTCTCAGCACTGGTGGAATCCCCATCACAGTGTCCTGCTATGGTGGAAACAGAGGATGCTCCTAGGGGCCACCTTGTGTGGCCCACCACTACAGCTGGGAGTCTGTTCAGCCATGGAAGTCTCCCTGTATGTGTCCATGACAGCGTCTCTCCCTCTGCATGGGGCACCCAGCTCTGAATTCTAGGAACTCACTCTCAGATCCACCTGGGAGGGGATATGCAAGGGGCCAGGCTAGGCTTCCCAGCAGACTAAGGTGGAGTTAAGACCTGAAGGACGAACAGGTGTGGGGTGGCTGGGTCAGGGGAGAAGCTCTTCAGTTGGGGATAGAAGGCGCATGGGTCCTGAAGTGGGCAAAAACAGGAGCCCAGCTGGTGAGCCCAGTTGTGGCTGATCCCCCAGGGCTCATGGGGGAGGCAATCAACCTCCCACCAGGGGGCGCTGGGGAGCCACGAATTTTTTTTTTAAGTGACAGCTTTATTGAGTTCTGATTCATATTGTAAAATTCACCCACTTAAGCGTACAATTAGTGCACTTAGTATATTTGCAGAATTGTGCACCCAACTAATTAATCCTAGAACATTTTCAGGACCCTAAAAATAAACGCTGTGCCCCACAATGACCTTCCTCCCAAGCCCCTGGTAACTGCCAGTCGCATTTCTATCTCCCAGTTCTGCGCATCTCCAGCCTATGACCAGAGCCCAAGCTCTTCCTCTATGCCAGTTCCACCTCTTAGTACCAGGTGCTGCAGCTTCACCCACACGATCGCATGGGTCACCGCTTTGTTTCTTTTATTGCTGAATAATATTTGATTATCCTGGAGAAATTCTGAGTAGAGAAGGGGCAGTAGTGTTTTTGTGCTTTATCCCTCAGGTGGATTAGGAGTGTTTTAGGTGGACGTCTGTCCCCTCCCTACGTTTTGAAGTCCCATTCCCAGTACCTGCACAGGTGACCTATATGGAAAACAGATGATAGAAGCAGGCAGACGGGTGAGGCAGAGCTGCTGTGGTCCGGTGTGGGATGGCAGTGACTAATGGTAGGGCCATGAGACAAAGGGCTGAGAGGTCCAATTGTGGATGAGTATGAAGGTGGAGCCAATGACTCAGAGTGCCAATATGCTGAGAGGCAAGCATCAGGAGGATGTCAAGGACTCGGGCCTAACTCAATTGACTGAGCATGGCAGAGATGCCTAGCATTTTGGGTATCACAAGCTCTATCTTAGATAGAAAATAACGAATAATACATGACCAACTGGATGGTACATCAGTTAAAAAGCATTAGGCTGAGATGAGGATGTCCCAGGGAAGAACAGGAAACTGGAGCCAGCTATGGGTTGAGACTCTTGTTAGACTGCAAATGTCAGTATCCAGGAGGGCAGCTGGACACAGGAGCTGAGGCTCAGGGGAGCAGCCAGGCCTAGGGAGAGACTGTGGGCCTGGATGAGCTCACCAGGAGGTGACTGCAGGGCAGGTGTGGCAGGGCAGGGTGGGGCCTGCAGGTGAGTGTAGGGGAGTGAAGCAGAGCAGGGCAGGGCAGGGGGAGGCGTGGCGCTGGAGTCCAGCACGCACACCTGAGAACAGCTCATGGGATCCCCCAGGGGTCTCACAGGGCAGCCTGTGGTCCCACGTGAACATTAGCACCTGCCAAAATCTCAAAGCAGGTGGTTGAGGTCTCCCTAGGTCAAGGGGAAGCAGACTGTGAGGACAGACTCAGGAGAAAACAGCTGCCAAGGAGTGCTAAGATCCTGCACCTGGGTCAGTGGGAAGTCCCTGTTAGTGCCAACCTAGGACCCCTCAGCTGGCACATGTAGGAGGAGAGATGAGCGCCAGACCTGGGAGGACTAGCAGAGGGCAGCTGCTGCATCCTGAGTCCCTAGACGAGGCTTTATTTGTATGTCCACACTCCCTCCCTCTGGGCTGGGACCAGACCACAACGCTGAGCCTAGGCTGAGAGTTCAGGCAGGAGTCCTGGCCCTGGGCCTGAGCTGGAGGACATGCAGGCTTGTGGGCCAATGTTCCCACCCCTGGCAGGCTCCCAGCCCGCTCACAAATGCTGCTTTCGGTGCCGTAGCACCTCTGTGGGTGTAAAGAGAAAGTCCTTTTGGCAGTGCTCGCAGTGGTAGGGCCTCTGCAGGGCAGATGCCTTCTGGAGGGGCTCAGAGGCAGCTTCCTCAGTCCCTAAGGAAGGGAAAAAGGGGAGGCCATGAGGAGCATGCCACTCCATGCTTCCCCCAACCCCAATCCTGGGCATTTGTGTGTTCAGTTTCTCTCCTAGCCTTGGGAAACATAGCTTTCCCTCCTCCCAGAAGCCTTCCTTGATTAACGTGCACACATAGGCCAGTCTTCATTCTTTGACTCTGTCAATGAGAGACAAAGACTAAAAGAACAAGAGACATAGCCCCAGAGAGACACAGAGAAACAAACAGAGACAGTGACAGAGAGAGGCCAAAGACAGAAACACAGGAAAAGGTGGCACTCCAGGTCTTTCCTATACTGGGCTCTTTGTGACAGGCTTGTGTGTGGCACCAGCGGGGCCCGAGGGTTGAGGTAGGTCATCAGTCCTCAGAGTGTCCAGCAAGGGTCCAGATGCACAGAAAACAACCATGGATAGACAGACAGCTGGACAGACAGAGGTGGTCCAGGTTCCCCACAGCCCTGTCCTTGCCTGGGGGCCCATCCTGCGGGGCCTTGGGGCAGGTGTTCTCGTGGGCGATGCGTTCCAGGGGCGTGAAGGGCATGTGCAGACCGCAGTGGGGGCAGGTCCAGAAGGTACGCAGGCAGTCACTGTACAGGTCTGTGTCGCTCTGCAGCAGGTGGGTGTCAGGGTCCACCAACTACCAACTGCCCCCAACTACCAACCTGAGACCCTTCCCAGAAGCCCTCATGGCTGCAGACCCCATTTGAAAACCACATCCCTGGAGTGAGGTAGAATGCAGTTGGTGGGTTCAGAGGTGAAGGCTTCCTAAAATCCCATATTTAGGGCAGAAGGGTAAAGGAGGCCAAGATGGGGTCCATGCTTACCGTGAGGCAGTTGTAGGTGAGGAAGTCAGTGACTGTGTAGCCCCCCTTGGTGGGGTGGGGGGACAGGGTGGAGCTGCCAAAGAGGCCTGGGAGATTGGGGGCAGCTGTGATGGTCTGGGGTCCCACATAGAGGTTCTGGGTTTCAAGCCCTGTGAGCCGCCGAAGGCTGTAGGGCACCTGAAAACAGATAGGAGACAGAAGGACACAGCTGTGGGAGAGGCCACCAGATCCAGCTAGTGCCTGAAGTCATGCCTTGGACTTTTCAATCATAAGATAATCATAACTTGGCTTCACACACTCATGACCCAAGGCTTGTCTAAAACATGCCCTGAGGTCCCATCCCTTATCTCAAACTGCCCTTTCCAGACCCTGCCTCAGCTCCCTGTCACAGGTAGGACCACACCAAGACCTTGGACCTGGCCTTTAAGTCTGGCCACCTTGCCCTTTCTCCTCCTAAACACATCAGCCTTATTCTCCTCTCCCTGGCTTGCTGGGTTCCTCAAGCCCCTCTACTCCAGGAAGTCAGCCAGGATTGCATCCTTCTCCCTCCACCCCCATAAGAAGAATCAGTGGCAATTCTTGACTCCACACCTAAGGAGGTAGTTCGTTTCAAGTCTGCTCTGTCCCATTCTTGCCCTCTGTCCTCACAAATAAACATCTATGGCTTCCCTCTCACACTCTGCATGCCCTATTAATTGTGGGTATCACCCATGCATGCAGACGGTGCTTAATAAACATCTGCTGAATGAGTAATACAGGTGATATAGGCAGTGGTTAACAGGATGACCTCTGCAACCAGGTTCCCGGAATCAAATCCTAGCTCTACCCCTAATAAGCCAAGGGACTTTATTTAACCTCTGTGGCTTGAAAACCCCCAAATTTGCCCACACTGAGTGAAATGGAAACCTGGCCCTCTGAATCCTAAGCTCTGTGGTGGACACTCCCTCTGGCCACAGGCACCCCTGGTGGCAGGTACCTTGGAAGCCATAAACTGCAGCAGGTCCCTGCTCAGAGCTGCCACCTCCTTGGGGCTGATCGGCAGAGTCTCATTCTCTTCCTCCTCCTCTAGCTTCCGCTGCCGCTGGGCCTGATGAGCCAGTTGCCGGTCCAAAGCACTTTCCCAGCGGTCACGGAGCCGCAGGGAAGCTGCCAGGAGCCGCACGGCACTCTCACTATCTGCCAGCTGCAGCTCTAGCCAGCCATCGGCCACCAGGCGGGAGCAGTCACCATTGGTATCCAGGGACCGGCTAAACAGCAAGAGGGACTGGAAGACAGGGGCAGGAGATAGGGCAGGGGGAAGGGGGCAGGATGCCACCTCAGAGAGACCTCGTGTGGCTGGGTTCACCAATCACTCAGCACTCCACTGCATTTACTGCTATCAACTATCCTCCCTGCCGGGGAGCCCCAGGAAGGCAGGGGTAGGGCACGCTGCCCAGTTCCCTACTGCATCCTCAGTGCCTGGAACAGTGCCTGGTCCACAGCAGGCACTCAGTAAGGAACTGTTGAACAAATCCATGAAGGAAAAAGACAGCACCATACCAAAGGTCCTGGGCTGGTTTCTTCAGCCAGTCTGGGCAGAAGGCAGCCCCTCCAGGCCCAGCCCCTGTGCCCCCAGCCCAGCAACCCAGCAGCTACCAACACCCACCTGGAGGGCGGGGATGCGGACACAGTTCACCAGGTATGGTTTGTTGGTCTCCAGCAGGGAGACAAAGGTGAGGAGCTGGTGCTTGCTGCTCATCTTGTCCTTGTCCTCTGAAAGGGTGAGGAGGACAGTTCAGGCCCACTCCAGCCCTCACCCCACAGACATCTGTCCGGGGAGCTGCCTGTCCCACCTGGTCAGTTTACACAACTGTACAGAGATGTGCTCATGCAAGTAACAGTAAAATGTCTCTAGATTATTCTCCAACACTTTGCCATAACAAGTATGAACTGTTCGGTGACATTAAGAAATCACTGTTTGCCTATAAACCTAGCACTCTGGGAGGGTGAAGCAGGTGGGTCACCTGAGCTCAGGAGTTCAAAGACAGCCTGAGCAAAGTAAGACCCCATTTCTACTAAAAAAAAAAAAAAAAAAAAAAAAACAGAAAAACTAGCTGGGCATTGTGGTGGGCACCTGTAGTCCCAGCTCCTCAGGAGACTGAGAGGCAGAGGCAGGAGGCTCACTTGAGCCCAGGAGTTTGAGGGTGCTGTGAGCTATGATACCACAATACTCTACCCAGGGCATCAGAGTAAGACTCTGTCTCATAAAAAAAGAGAGAGAGAAAGAAATTACTATTAATTCTGTTAGGAATGATAATGGCATTTAATGTAAAAAATGGTCCTTTTCATTTTTATCACTAAATGACATGGTATCTGGGATGTGATTTAAAATGCTTCAGCCAGAAGGAACAGAAGGAGAAGGGAGAAAAGAAGCTCGGGTGACACATGCAGATGGTCACTGAAGCTGGGGAGGGCCCCAGGGGCTCTCCATGTTCCACCTGGACAAGGTGAATTAAGTAGGAATTTACAGTTGCTAAAAATTAGGGAGAATGGCTTGGCATCTGTAGTACAGTGGTTACAGTGCCGGCCACATACACCTAAGTTGGTGGGTTCAAACCCGGCCCAGGCCAGCTGGACAATGACAACTACAAAATAGCCAGGCATTGTGGCTAGTGCCTGGAGTCCCAGCTACTTGGGAGCCTGAGGCAAGAGAATCGCTTAAGCCCAAAAGTTTGAGGTTGCTGTGAGATATGACACCACAGCACTCTACTGACGGTGACATAGTGAAACTGTCTCAAAAAAAAAAAATTAGGGAGAAAAGTTTTAAATTTTGTCTTAAATATTTAAAAGTTCAGACCTCACATTTTCAGCCTACTATTTACCACTTTTACAAAGCAGGTGTTTTCCTTTACACATAGCAGGAAGGGGCCATGCTGTGGAGCCCAGATACCTACTAGCAGCTGAGGCCCCATGTGTAAAGCCCCTGCCTGAGCACACAGGCCTGCACCCTTCAGCAGGGCACTGTGGGCTGAGACCTGACCAAGCCCTGCATGCAGCCACCCAGGTAAGATCCCCATAGCCAGACTCTGACTAGAAAGTAGCCAAGTCTGAGTAAGCTGCCATTTCTACAGCAACACCCTTCCACGTACACAGGGCCCAGGCCTCCTGACTGGTGCTGTGCTGACTGGTGCTGCGCTGCCTGGGCATAGCCACACTGGCTGGGGTCAGCCACCTCACTGTGGCAAGGATGAGGCTCAGCAGGGGATGATGGGTGGGTTGTGGGAAACAACAAGTCAAAACCCCAGCTACTGAAGGGCCCTTGAGGTCACAGTCCCCACCCTACACATTCCAGATAGGGGATCCCTTCCACACGACCTCACTGTACCTCGGCTCCCTTCACAGCCCCTGGCCTCTGGCTCTCGTGTGTACAACACCTCGGGGCTGCTGGAGAAAACACAGGTCGGGTGCAGCACGGTGCCCTGCTTGGCCTGGGTGTGGAAGATCTGAAGAGGCCAAAGGTGTAACAGAGGCCAAACATGAAGCAGAGGCCCTCTGATCTGCCCCTCCCATGGGACGCTCTTCCTCCACCTTCCACGTCTCAACCCAGAAGACCTCTCCTGCAGAAAGGCCTCCCTAAGCCCCTCCCAGGCTGGGTCAGGTGCCCCCCTCAGTTCCCACAGTCTCCTGGACTCCTCCATACCAGCCCTGCTCACTCTGGTTCTCTGTTTGGGGTTGGGTCTGTCAGAGGCAAAGCCAGGATTACTCCAGTCACCACTGTGTCCCCAGCACAAGGCAGGCACTCAGGGAATGTGAGCCAACAAAACAAACTTGGACCTGGTCAGAGTCTTTGCGGCCACTGTTGAACGCATCTGGGATGGCCAGCTGGGGGTAGAGGCCCCGGCCCAGCACCAGCCTGAGCAGGGCCATCTGGTCACGGGTCAGGTCCTGGGCTGAGCTGGCAGCCTCCTGTAGCTGTTCCAGGTTGTGCCGAAGCTTAAACTTCACATCCTGGTGGGAATGCAGGGGAGGCAGGTTCCTAAGGGACCCTCCCCAGTACCTAGAGGGCTTGTACTGCAACATGCAGACCCAGGAGTTCCATAGACCTGGACTGTCTTGTCCCCAGAAACCTAGTTCCTGAGGTGAGGCCAAGCTGTGTCCTTCCAACCCCAGGGCAGAGCTACCCAGGGCAGGCCAAGGCCTAAACTCCATCCACCTGCCCCAACCCCAAACAGCCTAAGGGAGCCCACCTGGATGTCCACACTGTCCGCAGAACTCCGGGAAGCTGGGCCGGCCCCATCCTCATCACTAGAGCAGCCGGCCTGCTCCTCCTGCAGCCGCAGCACCTTACGCCTGCGCCCCTCACCCTCCTCATGCTGGCGCTTCAGCTGGTACAGCGCCCGGCGCTCACGGCGTTGCTGCAACCGACTGTAGCTGTCCTCTGCCTTTGTGGCCTGGGCTCCAGCCAGCAGCCCATGATCTTCCAATAGCTCCTGGGGGTGGGTGGGCACAAGCAAGGGATGTGAGGCACAATGAGTGGGCTCAGGCTCTGGTTCCTAGAGCTGGGGGAGGCCCTTCCTCGCTGTCCTGGGCACCATACAGCCCCATAGGTCTTCTATACTAGCACTGATGAGTGTGGTCTGGCAGTAGCAGCATCTGGGACATCTAGGGACTCGGTAGAAATTGCAAGTCCCAAATCCAAATAAGAAACTGAGTCAGAATTTGGGGCTGGGAATCTGGATCCAACAGACCCTCCAACCAACTCAAATACACACTAAACTCGAGATCCCTGCCCTCCACCCTACCCACACCTTTGTAAATAGTCTTCAAATGACCTGACTTGATCAGCCCCTCAGTCTCCTGCAGCCCTGACAGAGTGCCTGCATGAGTGTACATCAGAGTGTGCCTGCGAAAGGGTCCATGATTCTTTTAGACTCCAAAGTATCTGGGGAGGTGAGAGACTGAACACTGCTCTAGCAGCTAGAGATGTCACTCAAGAGGAATGTTGAGAGCAGCAGTCATCCCCAACACAAGGACCCCTAAAATTGCATGGGAGGCCTTGGCTGGGTGACCAGTCACCCACTCTGGGCCTTAATTTGTCTATCTGCAACCAAAGGTAACAGATTATGCAGGGTCTCTTATTTTATTTTCATTCCATGAATTCTACCCGATCCCTGAGCTGTAAGCAACTGCAGGTCTTTTGTCCTCAGGCAGTAACACATCTGTAGGATATTAATGAAGCAAGTTGTATCAGTATAAGAACCCAAATCTTTCATATTTAAAAGAAAATTCTCTCTGCCCACTCACCTGAATACTGTAATCACTGCAGGCACTTGCACAGACCCACCTGCAGGCTCCACCTGTTGAGTGTGCCACACAGATTGACACATTTAACCCACACGGGGAAGTTGTGAGGCAGGTACAATTCTCATCTTCTCAGTTTTCAAAAGGGGAACTGAGACCCAGAAGCAAGCAGTAATATGCCTGGGACACACTGTTAGCAAGGATCTGCCACCAGGACGTGCAGCTCGGCCCCAACCAAGTGTATGCTGTCAGTCAGCACCCTAGTCCTGAGGGTAAGGTTCTTCTTGTGGATGTGGCACGTCCCTGCTGACCCTGTCCATCCTGTCCGGGACGCCCACCTGGATTTCTAACCCCCTGCCCAGGTTCCTCCCAGTCCAGTCATCTGCTGGTGGAGGGGGCGGAAGGACTCTAGCCTGATCGCTGTCAGGAAAGGAGAGACAGAGTACCCCAGAGGGGGCTGACAAAAAGCCTGTCTGGGCAGGGTTGGCCCCACCCCTCCCCCCAGCCTCACCTTGAACTGGCGCCGCAGGTTGGCCATTTCGTAGAGCCGGTGCTCCTCTATGCCCCGGCGACGGCACCACTTGCGTGAGTTTCTGCACCGTTCAGATTTCACCTGGGTGGAGGTGCAGACACCAGGGTGTCAGGGCCTGGCTAGCCTGGCCAGGGGTTAGGGGAAGGGGTTGGCCATGCAGGCCACCCAGCATGGGCCAAATATCACCCCTGGGAGGATGTGAAGAAGTGGGAAACGTGTTGCCCTCCCTCAGAGGCACGTTCCAGGCCTCTGCCCCAATACCCCTCTCCTCCAGGAAGCCCTCCCAGACCACCTGTACCAGATCAGGCGGCCCCTGTGGGTCTGCCCAGCCGCTTGAACTCTTCATTACAGCCCTCTCTGCCACTGTTACATCAGAAGTCTATCTCTCTGCACTGGGTTGTGACCCCTGGGAGGGCAGGACCAGGGTAGTTTTAGTCACCTAATGGGACCCCAGTATCCTAGTACTGCCAGGGCCAGGGCAGGGGCCCAGGAGACACAGATGCTGGAGTCTGAACTTTCTTCTGATGGCACTGGTTTTTTGTTTTTTTTTAAGAGACAGAGTCTCACTTTGTCACCCTCAGTAGAATGCTGTGGCATCACAGCTCACAGCAACCTCCAGCTCTTGGGCTTAGGTGATTCTCTTGCCTCACCCTCCCAACTAACTAGGATTATAGGAGCCCACTGCAATGCCCGGCTGTTTTTTTTGTTGCAGTTTGACCAGGGCCAGGTTTGAACCCACCACCCTTGGTATATGGGGCCGGCTTCCTGCTCACTGAACCACAAGCACTGCCCCCGATGGCACTGGTTTTAATCAGTGCTCTAGAAATCCCAGGCCCCTCTCAACCCTGGGTATAGGCACCGCAGCCCAGAGGCATGAATAGTGGAGGCTCAGGCCTCCGTCACAGTTGTAGGAGGCCTGACCCTGTGCTGAGCAACAGGCAGGTGGAACAGCCCCAGGTTCAGCCTCACCTGCACCCAGCTGTTGAAGACATTGAAGAGTGTGAAGGGGTCACCCTGGTCACTCTCCAGTGGCCGCCGTGCTGCCACGCACTCCGGGCTGCTTTGGGCACTGCGGGTGAAGGGCGACTGGACGCTGAGGGCAGCTGCGATGGTTAGCACAGGCTCCGCCAGGCTGAACATGGAGCCCAGGATCAGCATCTTCCCTGGGGCAGCAGACATGGGCTGAGCCTCCTGGGCACCAGGACAACACCACCCCTCTCTCCTGGGGGGTCTCAGAGACCCATACCCAGTTCTGCCCCACTTCCCTCCATCTTGTCCTCTAAGGGTCTTAGGACCCAGATGGGCAGATTCAAATCCACACACGCTGTGCTTTCCAGTCACACGACCTCCAGTAAGGGGTTCAGCTTCCCATCGGGCTTGCAGGGGACACTGTTTAAGTGCTGGCTACTGCTATCACCAACATGCCTGCTCTTCTATTGACAACCCTCTGCTCCACTTTCCTTCTTAACACCTGTCTGTCCTGCCATAGTGTACATTTCTTCTTCCTCTGGAGCATGGCCACCTGAGTGACGTGGTCTGCTCTGGCACACAGCAGGTGCTGACTTTTGTGCCTATGGCAGGACAGGTCTTCTCCTGCCATCTTTGTTTATTCCAGGCTGGAGGTGAAAGAAGAAGGGTGGAGGGAGAAAGGCAAGGGTGGGGGTGAGAGGAGAGGCAGGGAAAGGGGAAAGAAGGACATAAGAGGACAAGGGAGGACACAAAGAAAGAAAGTGATGGGAACAGTATTCCAATATGGCCAAAGAGCTAGTGAAAACCTGTCCCCACCTCAAGCACTCAACAGTGGGACTCTCACCCATCCCACTGGGAACCCAAGCAGACACTGTACCTCCTGCAAGACTCAGGCCCTGCCCTCCTGCCCTGTGGCCAGTGGCCTGCATGTCACACATCCGACCTCACCATTCTACCTGACTTTACACAGTGCCTGTCACACAGCTGGCCTCATAAGATAAGGGTGGACAGTAAATTAAAGCCCAGGTCCAGACGCACTAGCCTGTATCCCTCACCTTGCTGCACCTCTGCTTACTGTCTGTAAAATGGGGTAACAGCAGCACCTGTCTCTCTACTCATGGCTGTTGTGAAGATTAACCATGTTTCACCCTGTGATGCCCTTGGAACACGGCCTAGCACAGAGGGTGCCCTGGCACAGGGTCTGTGCCCCTGCCCCCCACCCTACCCTTGCTTGATCCTGAGCAGCTACTCCCTGACCCTCACTTTCCTCTTGAGGAAAGTGACAGGTACTTTCTCCCAGCCCTTGGGGAGGCACATAGCATCACAGTGTGGCTGGCTGGCTCCATGCCCTCAGGCTTGCGTCTCCTCCCTAGCCCAGCTTCAGTCTCCTCCTCCATGGATGGGCAGGGGTCAGAGGCCCTGACCTCAGTAGGTGAGAAGGAGACAGTGTGAAGTCCAGGGAGCCTTTCACTGGCACAGCAAGTGCTCACTGAAGGTTCCTTTGCATCTCAGCTCTGATTTTCCTTGCTTTAGCCCTCTCTTCTTCTATAACAAACAAAAATGAACACCTTCCTAGCCCCCAGGCCCTTGGCACCCATTGTATCCAGCCTCCTGCCCACACTGAAGCCCCAGTATTCCAATGACAGGTGGTAACACAAACAGCAGTACCCACTACTATGGGTGGCCCTGCTGAGTAGGGAACACTGTGCTGGCTGGCTGTGGGCTGCTGGGGGCAATAGAACATACTGAGTCAGGAGAATGAGGCAAGATAAACAGCCTCAGTCAGCTAGCTCCTTGGGAGGGATAGGAATGACTCAGAATGAGCAAGAGGAAGAGTTTTGACATCCCCTAGCCCACAAGAGATGGGGGCCAGGACAGAGCTGAGGTGGCTGTGCAGACAGAGGTGGGAAGGGTGAGCTATGGAAAACCTAGGACTCCTGCGCTTGGGGGGAGGGTCTTGGGTACTCCGCCTGCTTCTCCTTCCCATAGGAGGCCTGTCAATATGCCAAATGCTGCAGAATCCAAGCAGGGGAGCCTGTCTTCTCAGCTGCCCATGCCCAATCAGGGAGCTTCCCGCCACGTGCTCTAACACAGCCGCACAGGGCAGACCCTGCAGGCCACACCCAGTCTCTAGCTGTGGCTTCTGCAGTTTCAGCTAAGCGCTCTAAAACGCTAACATATCATAGGGCAAAGGCAAGAACAACCAGCTCAGAATGTCTACTGGCCCCAAATCCCTCAGGATTAGCCTGCCATTCCTAATGACACACACCAGGAGATGAGCAACACTGCATCTGGTTGTGACCGGCCATCACAGACCTGAACTTGGGAGGCTGGGAACTGACAATGGTCTCTAGTAGGCTCCACGGACCTGGCCTGTGCAGACTCTCACTGATCCAGATCGATTCCTTAATTTTCTGTCTACCTTCAATCACAAAAACCCAGTCTTCCATCTGATTCAAAGTTCCTCACCTTGAAACAAATCCTAAATGCCCACCAACCCAGGAATGGATTAACAAGCTGTGGTATATGTATACCATGGAATACTATTCAGACACTAAAAAAAGATGATGACTTTACATCTTTTGTATTAACCTGGATGGAACTAAGACACATTCTTCTTAGTAAAGCATTACAACAATGGAGAAGCAAGAATCCAATTACTCAATTCTGATATGAGAACCATTGATGCTAGTACATGGTAGGGGTGGGGAATGGGGAAGTGGAGAGACAGAAGAAGAAAGGGGTAGGAGGATCAGGATGTGTGACACACCTCTTGGGAGGCACCATAAAATTATAAGAGGAACTTTACCTAACAAATGCAAGCAGGGGGTGGTGCTTGTGGCTCAGTGAGTAGGGCGCTGGCCCCATATACTGAGGATGGCAGGTTCAAACTCGGCTCCTGCCAAACTGTAACAAAAAAAATAGCTGGGCATTGTGGCAGGTGCCTGTACTTTCAACTACTCAGGAAGCTAAGGAGAGAGAATCACCTAGCCCAGGAGTTGGAGGTTGCTGTGAGCTATGATGCCATAGCACTCTACCGAGGGCAATACAGTGAGACTCTGTCTCAAAAAAAAAAAAAAAAAAAAACAAATGCAAGCAGGGTAACCTGGTCCTTTGTACTCTCAATGATTCCCCAACAATTAAAAAAAAAAAAAAAAAAGGAAAGCTCCTCACCTGACTCAGGACCAAAGGGACCAGCTGATCCCTCCCCTTCTTCAGGCCTCTGCCCAGACGACTCCATCTCACTGAGGCCTCCACTGTTGGCCACATGACACCACCCCCAGCCCCCACTACTCCCACCTTGCTTCCTGCTTACTTTCTGCTCAGCACAGGCACTACAGTGGCCACACAGCTCTATCATCTATCCTTCTCACTGTCTGTCTCCCGAGTTACATGGGAGGTCTGTGAGGGCAGGAGCTTGTTTACTCCATGGTTGTACCTCTGGCATCTAGGAAAGGCTCTGGCACAGAGCAGGTGCTCAAAAACTACTTAATGAACGAACAAATATATGATGAAACATTATCAGTGAACATCTCCTGCCCTCCCTTCCACAGACTCATAACAGCCACATTAGCCTCCTGGCTGTTCCCCTAACACCAGACATGTTCCCACTACAGGGTTTTTGCAATGGCTGTCTCCACTGCCTGGAATGCCCTTCTGCTCCCCTGCACTGTCCAACACAGCAGCCACTGGCTACATGTGACTAGTGAGCAGTTGAAATGTGACTGGTCGGAGCTGAGATGTGCTGTGAGTACAAAATACACACTGGATTCCCACGACTTAATATAAAAAAATAATACAAACTGGCAGTGCCCATAGCTCAGTGACCAGGGCGCCAGCCACATACACCGAGGCTAGAGGGTTCATGCCTGGCCCAAGCCTGCTAGACAATAACGACAACTGCAACCAAAAAACTGCGGCGTTGTGGTGGGTGCCTGTAGTCCCAGCTACTTGGGAGGCTGAGGCAAGAGAATAGCTTAAGCCCAAGAGTTTGAGGTTGCTGTAAGCTGTGACACCATAGCTCTCTACTAAGGGCAACATAGTAAGACTCTGTCTCAAAAAATAATAATGATAAATAATAATACAAACTACTGCCAAAATTTTTATAGTGATTACGTATTGAAATTATGTTTGGGATATATTAGAATAAATAAGATGTATTATCAAAAGTTGTTTCAGCTGTTTCTTTTTGCTTTTTTAATTTCTTTTTGTTTGTTTGTTTGTTTTTTGAGACAGAATCTCACTATGTCACCCTGGGTAGAGGCCTCGACGTCACAACAACCTCAAACTCTTGGGCTTAAGCAATTCTCTTGCCTCAGCTTCCCAAGTACCTGGGATTACAGGCACCCACAACAACGCCTGGCTATTTAATTTTTTTTTGGTATAGTTGTCATTGTTGTTTGGCAGGCCCAGGCTGGGTTTGAACTCACCAGCTCTGGTGCATGTGGCTGGCGCCCTAGCCACTGAGCTAGAGGCATCAACCCTAATTTGTTGTTTTTTTTTGTTTTTTTTGTTTTTTTTGAGACGGAGCCTCAAGCTATCCCCCTGGGTAGAGTACCGTGGCATCACTCACAGCAATCTCCAACTCCTGGGCTCAAGCAAGTCTCCTGCCTCCGCCTCCCAAGTAGCTGGGACCACAGGCGCCCACCACAATGCCCAGCTATTTTTTTGGTTGCAGCTGTCATTGTTGTTTGGCGGGCCCAAGCTGGATTCGAACCCACCACCTTAGGTGTATGTGGCTGGCGCCTTAGCCACTTGAGCCACAGGCGCCAAACCAATTTGTTGGGGGTTTTTTGGTTTTTTTTTTTTGAGACCTGGGTAGAATGTCATGACGTCATAGCTCACAGCAACCTCCAACTCAGGCTCAAGTGATCCTCTTGCCTCAGTCTTTCTATTTTTATTTATTTTTTTTATTTTTTTTGAGACAGAGCCTCAAGCTGTCACCCTGAGTAGAATGCTGTGGCATCACAGCTCACAGCAACCTCCAAGTCTTGGGCTCAAGGGATTCTCCTGCCTCCCACCTGCCACAACGCCTGGCTATTTTTTGGTTGCAACCATCATTATTTGGCAGGTCCAGGCTGGATTCAAACCCACCAGCTCAGGTGTATGTAGCTGGTGCCTTAGCCACTTGAGCCACAGGTGCTGAGACACTCTTTCTATTTTTAGTGGAGATGGGATCTCACTTTTGCTCAGGCTGGTCTCAAACTTCTTAGCTCTGGCAATCCACCTGTCTCAGCCTCCCAGAGTACAAGGATTACAGGTGTGAGCTGCTGTACCTGGCCTACTTTTTTAATTTGGTTACTGAAAGTTTTAAATTATGGGGCTCACATCATATTCCTATATTTCTACCAGCAGGCATGCTCAAAACAACTGCACAGCTCCCACCCCTCAGGTCCCCTTCTTCCCACAAATGTTACTTTCCAGTGAGGCCTGCCTTGAGGCCTGTATTATAAACAACTCCCCAACCATGCCCAACACTCCCAGTCCCCCCTTGCTTTCTCTTTTCTCTATAACACTTAGCACCATCTGATCTACTATATTTTGTATTTTTTTCCTGATTTATTGTTGATCTCCCTCACCAGAATGTCATCACCCTGAGGGCAAAGATTTGTGTCTGTTCTGTCCACTGCTTTATTCCCAGCATGCAGAACAGTGCCTGGTATAAGCACACATGAATAAACGAACTAGACCCTGGGAAAGAACAGACTTGTCCTCAGGTCACTCAGAGAGTAAGCAGTGCCTGACACCTGCCCCTGGTGTCCTGTGTGATCACCCAGACGGGGGTCCTCACCAATCACAACGTCCACAGGCAGCTGGGCCAGCAGGGACCCAATGGGAGTGAGTGCCTCTGAGCTGTCCAGGGCTCCCTGGTCCCGGAGGTAGAGGATGGCAGTTTCTAGGCTGGCTGGTGGGGGTGGCTCAATGAAAGGGAAGGTTCGAGGGTCCCCCACATTCATGCTCTTCATCTGAAATAAGAACCATAACCCTGGGGTCAGGGAACATGTGAGTCACTGTGCAGCATGACGATGATGTTTTAAATTCCCAATGTCAAGATCCATTGTACAGAGACAGGGGAGGGTTGGCCATCATCTAACTCTGTCTCGGACCAGTACATCTTCCCCCAAGACCCTGACTGTGGAGGAGGAACACATGACCTGAGCTGGACCAATCATGTTCCTCAGGCCCTGGTCATAGCAACTGACTATAGAACGAACACATGACCTGAGCTGGGCCAACCAGAAGCCTTCCCTGGGACTTTGCAAACTGAAGCTGGGACAGAGAAATCCCAGCATCCTCTCTGGTTATAAGTAGCCAGGACAGAAGCTCAGAACAGCTACAGTTACTTTTTCCATTGCCTGGAAATTTCTACAGCAGATGGACAAACCCTTGGATTGTTCCTAAGCTAGAGATGCACTCTGCCCCATAAATATACAAATTGATAAAAATCCTCCTTTCTAAGATAGTCTGAGTTGTGCTTCTCTCATTTGCAACCAAAAGAATCACAATTAATTCAGTGGCCCAGGTAGGCAGCAAGTGGTGAAGAAAAATAAGTGACAGTTCACACCCATTACTGGGCCTGACAGGACATTCATAAGCAGACAGTACCTCTCTGGGGACTGGAATAAGAAAAGGCTGGCATGGTGGTTCATGTGACTGCAAGACAATGAAAATAAAAGCTCAGAGAGCCTTCCCACCTGGCTCTGATCTCAGGGATTCGAAGTTCTGGCCATCCACCTAGCAACCAGGCATTTTACCTTCCTCTCTGCTAACCAACTTGATCATCCAATACTCCCTAAGAAACTTTAGGTTAGAAGCTCTGGGCTTGGGGCAGGACATTATTTTTCTTTTTTTTTTTAATATCTCCAGATGATTCATATATGCAGCTGAGAATCACTGCTATGGGGCTGAGGGCTGTGGCTCACACCTATAATCCTAGCAATCTGGGAGGCCGAGGCAGGTGAATTGCCTGAGCTCAGGAGTTCCAGACCAGCCTGAGCAAGAGCCTGAACTCATCTCTACTAAAAATAATAGAAAAATTAGCAAGGCACTGTTTTGGGCACCTATAGTCCCAGCTACTCAGGAGTCTGAGGCAGGAGGATGGCTTGAGGCCAGGAGTTTGAGGTTGCTGTGAGCTATGATGACACAGCACTCTAGCCTGGGTGAGACATTTTCTCCAAAAACAAAACAAAACACAAAAAATCCCCCTAAAACTCTCCTGTGCTAGTCATTTAGTAATTGAGTCTATCTAGACTGAACTAACGTTAATGGTATACATATCGTGATACTACATATAAAATACAGAGAAACACCTCTTTTAAAAGCCACTTCCTGCTGGGTTTCCTGTAAAAGCTGAAAGCACTCTGAGTGCATCATGGGATCTTTGACCTTGTGGATCTGAGAAACAATTCTTCCCTCAATGTGGGTTTTGACATGTGGAAGGCATGAGTTCCCCTCAGTGGCTTGACCTGCCCTGCCCTTCCTGGCCCTGGAACCCTGGTGCTGATCCTACGTGAATGCCTCCCAGGCCAGCTCCTCCTATACCAGGAGTCAGGAGATAGCCCCTCTCTGCCCATGTCTCACCTGTAGCACCAATGCATCCAGGGCCACCCTTCGAATTTCTGGAACAGGATAGGGGGCGAAAGCATCATAGTCCGACTCAGCATAGAGGCGGAAGCAGACTCCGGGTCCTGTCCGGCCTGCCCGGCCCTTCCGCTGCTCCGCACTGGCCTGACTGATCCAGAACTCTTGCAGCCGCTGAAGCTTAGCCTGTGGGTCATAGCTCATCTCCTTCACTTTCCCTGGGGGGGAAGGAGGGAAGCAATGAGGGAAGGGAGTCTGTAGGTAGCAGCCCTATGTGGTCATCACACACCTGGCATTCTACCCATTCCACTGATGCCCTTACTACTCCTTTACTCTATTAACGCTAATGGAGAGCTTATTCTAAGCTCAACCCTGATGTTCTGTTCATTTATTCTTTCTCTTTCTCATTCACAGATCTTTTCATTTGTTTTCTCAAGTCTTTGCTTCTTCAGAGGTTTGGTCATTCAACAAATATTCATTAAGCACCTACTACGTGCCAGGCAAGGTACTAGGCAATTGGGATATAGCCACAAACAAAGCAAAGGCCCTGGTCTCCCAGGACTGAACAGACCAACTATATTTCATTCACTGTAAGACCCAACTTTTCATATTTTCGTGAATCAACAATGTATCAATATTTAATTGATGATATTTCTAAACTTTCTTAATGGTACATGAAATTATGGGATGTTTTACCACCAGTGGCATCCCAGAGTCATATATAATAAGATAAATGCTAGCATCTATTGAATATTCACTATGTATCAGGCACCAGCTCAAGCTCCCAAGGTATTAATTCATTGAATCTTCATATTCTGAGGGAGGTGCTGCCATTTTGCAGATGAGCAAAGTAATACATGGAACGTCAGTAACATGACCCTGGTCACACAGCCAGCAGTGAACCTGGCCAGGCAGCCTCCAGTGTCTCCTACCCGCTACGCTATGCTAAATTTCTAGAGTATGTTCTAATTGGGAAGATGTAAAATAAAACAAATAAAGCAACAAATATAAAATATTAGTCCCACTCCTATGGAAAGTGACAATGGAAGAAGAGGGATACCATTTAGAATTGGCAATATGGGCCTCTCAGATGGGGAAACATTTATGCAGACTGTGAAACAAAGTAAGGGAGAGAACCATGTGGATGTATGGAAAAAGACAGCTCTCAGCAGAGAGAACAGTAAGTGCAAAGGCCCTGGGCAAAAGCAAGCTTGGAATGTCTGAAAAAAGTTAAGATGTGGCCACTGCTCCATAGCACCAAATGCCACCTACAGGCTGTGCATCCAAATTCTGAAAAGCAGAAATCTGAAACCTACCAAAATTTGAAACACTGATGTTAACACTTAAATGAGATGTTCATTGTAGCATTTCAGATTATTTCAGGTTTTCAGATTCGAGGTAGTTAATTGCTAAGTATGAGACAAATGATTCTGAAATCTGAAACATGTCTGGCCCTAAGCATTTTGGATATGGGACATTCACACTGTACTCCCTACTTCCATCTCGAGTTCCTGCACTCTATGTGCTCATCTTTAGATCCCCACAGTCCTTGGGGTGCTAGATGGGGCTAGCAGCACCCTTACCAGAATCTACTACAAAGCGGATCCCATCAATGGTGACTGATGTCTCAGCAATGTTAGTGGAAAGGATGCATTTTCTGACTCCAGGGGGTGCCACATCAAACACCTAGGGAAAGGGAAGAAGTGACATCAGAGATTAAATTCAGCCAGGATTCACCTGTGTGTCCAGTGGCTCCCTGGATATCCCATCAGCACCTCACACATGTGTCTAAAACAGCCTTGGCAGCCTCCCCTGAACCCTTTCCTCCTCCAGAGTCCTCATCCTGAAGATGGCTCACCCTCTGGCCCTACCTGGGCTATCTTGGGCCCTCCACTCCTTCAGCCTCACAGTCACACCTGAACATTTTGAATCCTTTCCCTCCTTCCTGCACCACCCCCACTCCCTGGCCCCTGCCCTAGTCTACTCTCATCTTACTTTAGCTTCCCCCCCCCTCACCTCTGGCTCCTAGTCTCGCACCCTCCAACCCACCCCTCAGGTGGCAGCCAAAAGGATCTGCTGAAGACAAGCTAGCATTGCCCTTCACCTTGCTCAGAAGCCTCTCATGGCAGGTATCACACTGGGTCTTCATGGCCCCTTGTGGTCAAGCCCTGCCCACCTCCCCAGTCCCATCCCATCTCTCCTGGCTTCCCCTTCACAGTCTGGGTCCCCCCACATTGCATGTTGTCTCCCAGTTACCCCATCTTTCTCTTGCTACAGGCCCTTCTCTTGGCTCCAAGGGATAGCCAAGCACAGTGGTTAAGAATAGGAGTCAAGGCTCGGCGCCTGTGGCTCAATTGGCTAAGGTGCCAGCCACGTACACCTAAGGTGGCGGGTTCGAATCCCCAGCCCAGGCCCACCAGGCAACAATGATGGCTGCAACCAAAAAATGGCCGGGCGTTGTGGCGGGTGCCTGTGGTCCCAGCTACTTGGGAGGTGGAGGCAGGAGACTCGCTTGAGCCCAGGAGTTGGAGGTTGCTATGAGCTGTGATGCCATGGCACTCT
>CAUYQV010130293.1:0-15123 GCA_963574575.1 Galagoides demidoff
TCTTCACGTGGTCCTTCCTACCTGTCACTCATTTGGCACTTGACATCCTCTACCTTACATCCTTATTGACTTGTCAAAGGTGTGTTCTCTCTCCTCAGTTACATTTCTTAGCTACTTGGGAAACAGCATCAAGTTTGCAAATACATAATATAAGTTAGCACAATTCTGACGTATAATAGGTACTTAATGTATTTCTGCTTAAATGATCTCAAACTAGACATAAATAATTCGTACATATTAATTCCATCTATATAAGAAACAAAGAAATAAAAAACATATTTTAAAAATAGTGTCAGTCAAGATAGTGTTTTAAAGGCAGAGTAGTGACTACCAACTAATGTGGGAGAAGCTTCCAGAAGGCTGATTCGCAGTGTGTTTGGGTTACAAAATGCACATACATGGATCATTTTCTGCAGGTGTAATTTAAAAAGTTAAAGTTGTTTTTAAAAAAATAACATCCTGAAAGTACCTCAATCAACTTTGTTTCATAACTGAACATTCATCAGTACAAAATAAAAAAATGGGCAACAAAAAGTAAGTATTCATAATACCTTATCATGTAAAGATTCTTCAAGATTCTTTCTGAAAGTTTCTGATTCTTGAATTAAAACATTCTACAGAAAAGAAAATAAAAGAAATAGTTAATAAACAGACAGTATTTATGTATGTACGTTGACATCCCAGCACTCACAGATCTTCTTTGATGCCTTCCGTGGTACATCTATTTCCGGGTTTCCATAGAAACCAAGTTTTAACAGAATCTTTAAACACGACACCTTAACCTTTAGAGAAATACATAATCAAAGTGGGAAATGGTTTATATCACTTGAATGAACAAATGCAATAAACATCACCTTCCAAGCTATTCCCGTTTGCCTCTTCTCAGACTCCTTTTTATATCAGAAACGATTAGGTTATTGTTCAAATAAGAAAAATTGGGTGACTAGCTAAATCTTAGAAGTGCTGCAAAGAATTCACACAAACTCATTTTTATTATCGAAAAAAAGAAGAAATCATCAGATCATATTTTAAAACTATTTCCTTTTACACATCTATTTTAAATGTCAAATTAACAATTTTGAGTAGTCTCTAAATCATTAGAAAAATTAAATTCTACTTATTCAAAAATCTGTTATATGTCACAAAGGAATATAGACAACAAGTGAATAATAAATAATTTTTAAGAATCCTTCCCATAAAAGTATTGTTGTTGACAGATTGTTACTTTTCTTATAGTACTACTATCACTACATAAAATAATATAGTTTTAAAAAATTTACATAGTATATGGCTCAGGGCCTGTGGCTCAAACGGCTAAGGCGCCAGCCACATACACCTAAGGTGGCGGGTTCGAATCCCCTCCCCGGGTCCGCCAAACAACAATGATGGCTGCAACCAAAAAATGGCCGGGCATTGTGGTGGGTGCCTGTAGTCCCAGCTACTTGGGAGGCTGAGGCAGGAGAATCGCTTGAGCCCAGGAGTTGGAGTTTGCTGTGAGCTGTGATGCCATGGCACTCTGCTCAAGGGGATAGCTTGATGATCCGTCTCAAAAAAAAAAAAAAATTTACATAGTATAAATAAACAAAGAGTGTCGTATTTTTTTTTTTTTTTTTTTGCAGTTTTGGCCAGGGCCGGGCTTGAACTCACCACCCCTGGTATATAGGGCCAGCACCCTACTCCTTGAGCCACAGGCACCACCCAAGTGTAGTAATTTCTTATTGGCCATGTATTTGGATGTGCCTTCTGGCTTTCTAATGGGTAAATTAGTGCAATTACATTAACATTTAATTGATACATTTTCCCTATTTTGGTTTATTTTATGGAACAGTAGAACGTATCTAGGTAATGTAGTGATTGGCATTCATTCTGAACTGCCAGAATGATGTGTCCACCTGAGCTGTATCCTTTACCTTTGTTTATGCTCTGGAATTGGCAACCAGCTAGCTCACATGACACTGGCTGGTCCGGTCGTTGTCAACTATCAGTGAAGACATACATAATTGTGAATCAAATCATAGACTGAACAGAAGAACTGCTTCTGAAATAAGCAGCTGAAAATATAGGGTTCTTAACCCTCTTCTGGGATTGATACTAATTCTACTAATGGTAGAAACTGACCCACATTTTGAGTTTTAGACTGGTATGGATTGTTCACTATATGAATTGTTCAAATCAAGCTCCACACCCCTGCATTATTTATTTTTATCACTCTCTCTTTTGCATACCAGGGGAAGGATAAATAAAATATTTTCATCAGAAAAGCACATAACACATTTGTCTTATATGAACATGTTAATATGAAAGATTTGTCATGTAGCATTTTTTGACATAAAAATCGATCTCATACTTTTTATAGAAATTATTCCCTCCTTAAATATATATAAAACATTTAAAAACTTAGCTAAGTAATGGATATCGGACAACCAACACAATGACTGAAGAGGCGTCTCAAACACACACGCTGGGAAGAGCAGCGCCTTTCCCCGTGAAGCTTTTACCTTCTCCTCCAGAGCGGCCATTCTCTCCTTCAGGTGCAGCTGGAGGCGTTCATTGGATTCAGTGAGAAGCCTATCCACAGTGTCAGATAATCTCTTGTTATGCTCCTCATTCATTTTCTCTCTTTGCCTGGCCTTATATTCAGGAAATATAAATAAATATGACATGAAAACCCATGGAAAAACCAAGACTATTTGTTCAGTTTTGCTAGTTTTTTTTTTTCCCTTTTTTGAGACAGAGCCTCAAGCTGTCTCCCTGGGTAGAGTGCTGTGGCATCACAGCTCACAGCAACCTCCAACTCCTGGGCTTAAGTGAGTCTCCTGCCTCAGCCTCCTAAAATGCTGGAACCACAGGTGCCTGCCACAACACCCAGCTATTTTTTGGTTGCAGCCATCGTTGTTGTTTTTGGCGGGCCTGGGCTGGATTTGAACTTGCCACCTTATGTGTATGTGGCTAGCGCCTTAGCCACTTGAGCCACAGGCACCGACCTGAGTTTTGCTAGTTTTAAATATGAATTCATTTTATCTCCATTTTGATGAAATTAGTGAAAACCTTTTCCTTCAACATCCGTATCTGTGGATTTAAAATGTAGCCCATAACCACTAAAATTTCTCGTCTTCTATGTAGAACATAAATTTACCAACTGACGATTGGGAAGAGTGGTTCTTAATTTACATACTCTTTGAAGTTCCTGATTCTTCTCTTCCAGCTGACCTTCCAGGTGTCTCATACGCTCCTCAATATTTCCATGTCTCTCCTCAGCCTGTTAAGAAATGTGAAGAATGCACCTGAAATGCAAGACGTAGTTCGCTCTTTTCCTCTAAATAAATCGAAATAAAATGTAAAGCAAGCTACTACCAACTGCAAACGTAGTTTTCAAAAAATAAACTTTCTTTAAAAACAGGCAGCTGAACAGCATTGCTTGAAATGTGTCAGCTACAAAGGCCTGTTACATCCAAGCATCAGCAAAACATTGGAGTTATTTATGAGCAATGAATTCAGCCAAATGTAACATGCAGACTGTGCATGGTTTGAACACAAACCTGCCATTGTCCAGTCTTAAGCTCCTGAAGCACTGAACTGCACAGATGGTCGATTATCAATAAATAAAAGTAACATAATTTTCATAAATGAAAAGAAAAACTTAGATGGATTCTATTTAGCAATAGAAAGTAAAGTCCAGTAGGACTACCTTCCTACGTATGGAGATCATTTCTTGTAGTTTAGCTTCCATAACATATTGATAATCATCAGATGAGGTAGAGGAGGTTGGATCAGACTAACGAGTCAAGGAAAAGGAGAGGGACAAAATTGAAAAATCAGAACTGAAGACACCAACACTGAACAGAACACAGCACAGAATGCTTAAAAGAAAAGTGTGACGGCAAAGTTAATATTTTAATAGACAGAATTGTATGTGGAAGGCACTACACTGAGATCTGGTGACCATGATGCGGTGGATGGTTATAAATGAAAAACAGTATTATGCTAAAATAAAAAAGATATCAACCTATGGTATGAAAGGTTAGTGATGGCTGGTGATGAGAGACGACTACAGGATGAATTAAAGCAACTCAGAGAGTCATGTGATCACTGGAATTATGGGAAACCAAACACTAGAATATGTCTCTGACACTGTTAAAGGTTTGTATTTTGGTTTGTTTGTTCCTATTACTTAACATAATGGAAACAATGTATCTTAATATTGAGGAATATGCTAGGCGATGGCTCAGGTATAATAAATTTAGAACAAAATTTATTGTAAACCCTAGTCTGTAGAAATCAAAGAACAAACTAAGCCGCAGGGTTAATTATTATGCGTATTCCCCAATTTCAGCAAGATTGAGTTTCCTCAGCAACACTGAAACTTACGAAATGACATCTGGTCTCTGACTGCCTGTTCGCGGTTATCAGTCTAGAACCAAATGGCCTATTCTCCAATACAGGTTTAATGAAATTTCACATAAAAACGATTAAATGTTAACAAATTATCAAGGCAGCAATAATGCCGTGAGTACAAGACTACTTGTTTGTGAACTGTCCTAAATGATTCTTGGGACCACTCACTCCAAAACTACTTCTGTATTGATTTGTTGCTGTGGAAACAAAATAGTGCCCTATAGTGCATGGGCAGCATGGGGCCTCTATGAGCTTATGTCTGCCCAGTGCCAAGGTTAGTTACATGTCTTGGAGGTGACTGTCGGTTACCAGAGGCGCAGGGTGTTCAACACATGTGACATTGCTGATAGCTGAATTGTATTAGTATGTTATGCAAGGATTACATGTAAAATTACATCAACAGTTAAATCATAATTGCAAGGTAAATAATTATCACATTAAAATGGTCCTATGTCACGAATACAAACTTGAATTACAGAGCACATTTCATCACACTGTGTAAGTTCATTCTCAAACAGTGACACTGACATTACCCAATATAGAATTATACAGAAATATGTCATGCATTAACGGGAAAGAAATACTAACCTATTTCTGTATCAATGTAGGTGCATATGCACTATTTTTTTTCAATGAATTCCTATTTAATCTATGAAATAAACATTTAGCATTTCCAATCTTGCGTGCTTATGCAAATTATATCCGATATTTATACATTTTGTAAGATCCTTACTCTGATAGTCTTATTTCATAAATGTGGAAAATAATAAAGATATAACAAATAATCAGTTTCTTTCTCCATGTCTTCCTTAAATTTCCAAGCAGAGGCAATCCAGAGATCTAACATGGTCCCCAAATGCCCTAAAATGATTTTCTATCATTTAAAACTTAGAGTTTTATTAAGAATGAAATAGAGACATCAAAATGTTGTGGAGATTACATAATCCAAATTCATAGAGGTAACTGTAATCCTTCAAAGTACATTTTAACAAGCAGTTAGCAGGATCAAAATTGATTTAAGTGACTGATTCATGATAGTCAAGAGATGAATATTTCAAAAAACACAGGATTTCAAAGGTGTTTAAAATGGCTACATGTTTCTGTCTTACCGCCTGAAAACACCCAACACCAAACCACACCATTGTTCTTCTTATTTGTTATGAAGAATAAAAATTATCTGAAAATGAGGAAATCAAACCCTTTTGATTCTGATACTGGAAGTTTGCTAATATATGAGATAGGAGTCCACTGAAGAAATTAGTTTGCGTATTCAAGACAATATGTCCAAAAAAATACAAGACAATAACAGAAGAACAAAAAAGGGAAGACACCTATTTCTAGTTATTTTTTATATTCTGAATTAAGAATTCTTAGGAATATTTAATTTAAAATTTCATAAGTCAAATATTAGATTTTAAATTATATTTTATTCTCAGCCTATCAGACATTAATCTTGGGCAGGATTCCCTGAAATTTATTTGTTTATTCTTTTATTTAATTTTTTTTGTTTAGCAGGCCCAATGGGTTTGAACCCACCAGCCCAGATGCATATGGCTGGCGCCCTAACCACTGAGCTATGGGTGCCCAACCATGAGTTCCCTGAAATGTAAATTGTGTTTCTTTCTGGAATTTTACTCGGTATAATACTGATGATTATTTTACTCTAAAATGTTACAAAAGTTATTTTTCTTATTTAGTTACTCATGCAGTTCCTCTCAAAATCATGCAATTCAATGAGATGTCTCCTTAGAAAGTTCTTAATATTCCTCAGATGAACAGCCTAAACATGGATATCCTAGTTTATGGTATAGTCATTTAAAATCTGTTCCCAACACCAACAACAAAAATTAATATGTTTAAGTATTTTTGTTATAATTTAGGGAATATATTTCAAATGAAATAATAAATTTTTCTTTATCTTAGAAATTACCCATTTCTAAAATTACCAGAGTAGTTTATTGGCCTGGCCTGGGACTCTAGAGGAATCTAAATGGTAAACTTTGACTTTTTTTGTGTTCTTATTTTTAGAGATAGACCCCTGCTCTGTTGCCCAGGCTGGAGGGAGATCGTAGCTCACTGTAACCTCAGACTCACGGTCTCCTGTGATCTTCCCACCTCAGCCTCCTAAGCAGCTGAGACTACTGGCATGTGCCTCCATGCCTGAGTAACATTTAAAAAAAAAAAAATGTGGGTCTTTCTATATGGAAGAAGTTAGTCTCAAATTCTGGACCTCAAACAATCTTCCCTGGCTTCCCAAAGTGCTGGCATTAGGTTTGGCGGAGGGTAAACAGGTGGCAAGGAAGTGGCTAAGGGCAGAAATCAGGAACAAATTGTAGCTAGGAATTAAACTTCAACTTGGAACTGATGTGTGGTGGGAACATACAGAGTAAAGTGCTCATAGTGACCTTTAACTGAGCTGGGGCTCATTACCATCTAATTAGCATAGCATAGGGGTTATTTTCATGAAGAATTCTAGTTGGATGCATCTGTTATACGGAGACTGTTATATAGCCTAACATGTTATGTAACATTATATATTTTGTTATATAACCACAACCTGTCAATCATTCCAAAGGCTGGGAATGGAAACTAATCTTCACAGGAAAAAGGCAGGACAAAGCAGTCAGCATATAAAGGAGTGTGTGCTCAGACTTCTGGGTCTTTCTACACTCATGGAGGGAGCCTGTCTCTCCCTGTGCAGTGGACTTTCACTCTGCGACAAACCAATAAACGAGTGTGTGTGCTCACTCTGCATCTGCAATCACTCTGTCATCAGCTCCGCTCTGCTCAGGACTCATTCTTGACACTGGGAACCAGGAGACCAGGGTACACCCAGACAGATGTGGGGTGGGATTACGGACATGAGCCACTGCACCGGCCCACAAATTGTAATCTTAGCCTGTTCAAACCAAAGTTTTATTCAGCTAATTACACAGCACTATCTAACAGACAACCACCTATTCCAATGCTTTCTAATCCTGTTCTACTTTATCTAACATTTGTGTTTTCCTTCCTTACCTGACTAATTCCCTTATTTTAAACAACTGGCAGATAAGTCTAGTGTCCACTTTTAATTATTTACTTTTTCAGGAAAGCACCTGTTCCTACTTCTCCATTGCTGCATTCAATGTTTGGGCTAGTCCCTCAAGAAAAATTTTAACTTGAAGTCCATATAATTATTCTACCCATCTATTGCAGTGGCCTGAAAAACTTAGCAAATAGTAATGATTGTGTAATATCTAGTGTGTGATTTTTTTTTTTTCAGTTTTTGGTTGAGGCTGGGTTCGAACCTCCCACCTCCAGCCTATGGGGCCAGCGCCCTACTCCTTTGAGCCACAGGTGCTGCCCTAGTGTGTGATTATTTTTAATTGATATCAGAAGCCGATAATGCTTCTAGTGACCAAACAGACTTTCATATATGCTACTGGCATGTATATACACTTTGAATCGGTATCATTTCCACTTTACTGTAATTGGTGAGAATAGTTCTTTTTAACATTATTAAGGTTGCAATATTCTAAAATGTGCAGACAGATGTGATATCTAAAGGTCATTATTATGGCAGAAATTTTTCACCCCTCTGCAGAGTATTATTGATTTTAATTTTTCAACTATAAGTTGCATCTATAAAAACTAAGTTCTGACTAATGGCTTTGGATTTCAGAGTTTTATTAAGTCTAGCTACCAACATCTCACAAGTTTTATCATTCTATGGTCAGAAAGAAATTAATACCGTATGATATTTCTTATACTTCTATTAGCATACAATTGGTGTGAAGCCTGTTAAATCGTTATGTCTCATATATACACATAACATTATCATTGTGTGTTATTGGCACGATTATTACGTGCGAATATTATCATGGAAAACTACAATAATAACATGACATTTTGGTTGTTTTTTTAATGTTTAAATGGGCAAAGCAATTATTCATGTTAGCATAAATATGTATTATAAGAAAAAAATCATTAACTAATGGATTAATATTGTAATATTTAATTTTCATAAAGCCTGAAGAAAAGCTTTATAGTTTCCTTTTTCTTGCCTTGTTCCCACGTGCATATCTAGGTTGACCAGTTGCTTTAGTGCAGTACCTTTGTTAGGGCAGCAATTCTCTGAGCCAGTTCAGCCTCTACTTCAGGTAAGGTCTCAGCCTTTCTCATAGTCTGCTGCAACTTCTGCTCAGCTAGCTCAAGACGTTCTTGTAACTGTCTGTTTTTCTCTTCCATCTGAAATAAGGATGATAGCAGAAACGCTGAAATGGTCAGAGTTAGAACAGTAAACCCCAGTCATTCGGAGCTTTGCACTCCAGCCCTTATTCTAGATTTCAAAATGAGCCATGACCACACGTAAATATGCAAAGTGATGATTTTTGTTATGTTTTCATATATTACTCATCCATTTTTCTTCATAAAATACAGCACATTAGAATTAGAAAAGCTCATACCACGGGCAGCAAAAAGAAAAGAAATTGCTCGTGAACTTGAACCAATGGAAGATATAGCTCAGTACTAAGACTTCACATATGCCATGATAGCAAAATATGGAAAATCCGTAGTGTTAAACTGGAGAGGGAGAAGGAAGGTAGCATTTTGACTAAGAGTCCAGGTTCTAGAAATAAAGTTGGAAAACTTTTTCCGTACAGGGACAGACAGTAAATATTTTAGGCCTTGTGTATGTTTCATATCGCTCCCATCCAAACTACTCAATTCTGTTCTTCCACAAAAGCACCATAAACAACACAGACTCGATGAAGTGGTTTAGTATGGCTGTGTTCCAATAAGACTTAATTTGTGAGAACAGTAAGCCAACCGGATTGGCCCATGGACCCCGGTTTCCCCACAGTTGCTGCAGAACCCAATAACCTTAGGCTTCCACTATTGCACTATCATTGACCAGAAGTGTAACCCTGGGAAAGCGTTATTGAGACTCAACCTCAGCGTCCTCAGTACAATAACTGTACCTACGTCATAGCTGGTGGTTAGAACTAAGTGAGGTCACACGTGTAAACGGTTGAGGGCAATTTCTGATTCATATCGAGATTGAAAGGAAATCATCATTATCTTTATTTCTATTGAGATAAACAATTTCTTTATCTTTCTGGAAAGTAGATTTTGTACTGAAAATCATATTTGTTTAGTTAAATAAATCTAAATTTATAACACAATAAGTCATGTGCCAAAAGACTCTACGTTAGTGACCCCATGTTTTAGAAGAATGGTGAGATGGACCAGAACAGAACCAAGACAGTGACACGGAACCTGCCGCAGGATGGCTTCCTTATTCGCCAACTCGTTTTCTAGTTTGTCATTCATGTCGTGTATGGAGGTAGATTCTCTCTGAGCACTGAGGTAACGTTTCTCAAGGGTTGTGATTCTTTCTTCCATATCTTCCTTCTGGGCCATGGCCTGTAATTCAGATGAAAAGAATCAAATTTGATTCTCAGACAGTTCAATGTATTATCATGCTATGTAATTAAAATAATGGGATATAAATCTATTGCTTTCCTCAGCTACATAGTCATTTCTTTCTTTTCATGGAAGGAATGCAAGATTTCACATGAGTTTTTCCAGCCTATCAGTCTGAATTCTTCCCATATCATGGATCAATGAAAAACTTTCTATTGCCTGAAAATGCAATGGAATAGATTTTGAAACTGCCTTCTGTAGGATCGGCATCCTTAGAAAAGAAGTGTATAGTGAGCAATAGAAACAATTACCACGGAGGGTAGAGTCGCAGCTCATTACTGGGAAAGTGGTGGCTACCATTCTAAATTGCGAAGCAATCTTCAAAGATGGGTAACATATACTATAGGTATTCTCACCTTCACACATAAAAAAAGTGATAGAGCAGTTAAAAGAGTAGGCTAAAGAAATAGGTCATTTGAATCATATTCACAAGGGTTTTTAGCAGTTGACTTAGGAACTTAACTATCCCCCCTGCTAAATTTTGATTCATGTGAGTTCAGAGAAGTCAACAAACACATCATTAGAGGTAAAAAATCAACTATTAGCACAAATGGAGAAAATCATGGCACTGGTGTTTTAAACAGCCCAGTTTATAGATAATAATATGGGGATGATTTTACCTTACTAACAGCTTACATGAAAATTCATTGGTAAATCAGTAACCTATTTTATTGACAAGATGTTGGGGAAAAATCGGCTGTGAAAGTGAAAGCCTCATGGTTCAGAATGGTTTCCTGAGAATGTGGGAAGTGTCTTTGTATAAGGAGCCTGGAATCAAGGGAATAGTGGTAATTTCCATATAACATTAATATCCAGATTTGCTCAGTTATTTATTTCTAATCAGTCTTTTTATCACTCTCATCTGGGTCCAGTCCTGCTTCTCTTAGAGTGCACAAAACTTTCTTCCAATTTCCCAAAACAGACGGACGCCCTTCAATGGACAGTCCTTCTCTCACCACCACCTGGAGATTTAACCACATGCACACAAAGCCATAACTTCCAGCGTTCAGTTTAGAACGAATGTTCCACCTCTTCCCCCAGACAGAGGTTGTCTGCCTGTGCTTTGGGTTCTATGCTTTTTTAATTCAGGGACTTGGCCATTTTTTTTTCTCCCAGATTGTCAAGGTGAGAGTAGAAGTGACTTCCATAAGAACAGCTGAACCAGTGAAGCAGGCTTACAAAGAGAGCCGTACAGATCAGAGGGGGAGGTGGGAAGAAAAAGAGGAGTCTAAATGTAAAAATAAGAATGCTAAGTTATCTTTTTCCCTAACCATTGACTATATGATGTTGAAAGAAATTTTAACAAATTGTTAGAGAATACGGGTAGATTTACCATAATTTAAAAACAAATAAAGAAATTAATGACTCAAGTAATTAACAAAACTCTGAAAAAAAAAAAAACCCAGGAATTTGTACCACAAGAGGAAATATTACCGTAGGTAACTACTCCTTGGATCAATTGTGCAAATTATTCACATAGTCATAAAAATGGCAACACAGGATTTGAGATAACTGTAAGAGAAGGATGAGTGGGAGAGAAAGTAAGGAGAGGAAATAAGTAGTCTTCATTGAATACAGCAAGATAGAGATGAGGTTTAAATAAGAGAAGAAATACCAGAATGAAAACAGGAGGGAAGGGGTCAGCAGCGGATGTGTGTGCTTAAGCATTTATATAGACACTCTCTTGATATTATTTGCCTTTGAAAAAGTGCATCTATATATATAAATTAAAATTTATTAAAAAGTAATATATCTAACTCATTGTGCTGTCCCTAGTCTGCTCCCCACCCACAAATTAGCCCTTCCTGCATTTCTTGGCTGAGGAAGGATTCCTCTCTCTACAAAATTTAGGAACGCCTTCAAGACCCTTTCACCTTTACTCCCACTTATCAGCCTAATCTTGTTCTTGGTCTTTTTTCTTTATTGCTTATTCTCTAGCCTGCTGTCCAAGAGATATTTCTAGATGCTATTCTCATCATATCACTTCTTGGTTTAGACGCCTGTGTATCTTTCCCTCCAGATTCAGAGTAAAATCTGAACTCAAAGCCTGGAAAGCAAATAGCTTTTGATCTTATACTTCCTTACATATGTGTTCTGGGGTGAATAGCATCCCAACAAAATTAATGTCCACCTTGGACCTGTGAATGTGAATTTATAAGCAAATAAGATTTGGTGGATAAAATCAAATGAAGATGAGGTTACATGAAAGTAGGGTAGGTCCTGAATCCAGTCACTGTTGTTCTTATTAAGGGAAGGAAATTGAGAGACACAAAGCTATAGAGGTCAGGGAGTAAACTCATCCTAGAAAAAAAATGCTACCTAAATATGTATTGCCGAATATCTCTATGGTCTTCAAAGTTCTCCTCTGGAGAAGCTGTGCATCCAGCCAGAGCTTAGGCTACCCTTTGGGAATGAATTCCCAAAGTTAATTGTTGGACCTTGCATGATAATAGTTTTGATGTTCATTCCAGAAAAAGAATTCCCAAATTGGCTTGAAGGGTGGACTAGGTGCTGCCATAGCTTCCCAAGGGGAGTGCTTCAAAGGTGATAAAGTGATATTCGGTAGTGAGGTACATAGCACTTTGTCTAGGATGAATTCATTAACGTAACTGACACAAGGAAGAAAGAGGGTGATTTTTCTTCTCACTTCCCCCTCTGATCTCCAGAGACTAGAGTTACATGGCTACCTGTCACTAATACTCACGGTCGCCTCTGGCCACCAGAACATAGAAAGGGTAAAGAAATAATATTCATTAGCACCTTCAGATAGAATGTGGCCATGCTGAAACCTTGATCTTTTTTTTTTAATTATTAAATCATAGCAGTGTACATTAATAGTATCATGGGGTACAGTGTACTGTTTCTGTATACAATTTGAAATACTTTCATCCAACTGGTTAACATAGCCTTCATGTCTTTTTCTTAGCTATTGTGTTAAGACATTTATATTCTACATTTAGAGAGATTTACATGTACCCTTATATGATGAACCATAGGCATGATCCCACCGATCACCCTCCCTCCACTCAGCCTCCCCCCTCCCCTCCCCTCTTAAAATCATTAAAGACTTAAAGTCCATAGAACTGTGAGTGAATAAACATGGTTCCTTTAAGCTACTGAGTTTGCAGTGAACTGTTATGTCAGCCCTGCAAAACTGATAGACCACGTGACTTCTTGTCTACCTGGAATGAATTTTCATTGCTTTCTTTAGCCCAATCCTACCAACCTTCATGACCTAGTTGATATATTATAAATACTAAAGTACAAACATAAGAAATTTAATTAATCCATCAATTCAGCAAAAATTAGCCAGACTAATTTTTATAAATATTATATACATATCTTTAGCTTTTAGACATCATAAATATAACCTATGATTTAAAAAGCTTTTCATTTTAAAATTTGACTTATCCGATTTTACATATTTTTATCTCAATGAAGGAAGAGTTTTTCTCTTACAGGACCCCCTTCGGAGTACTTACTATTGTGAATATTATATTCTGTCAGTTTCATTTTCATACAGAACTCTGGGAATATTATCCCAATTCTTGGCCTGAAAAGAAAATTCTCAATCCAGCCTGCATATGTAAACTACTTACTAAATTCTCGTTGCAGTAAACTCAATCAAAGACTTACACACATTTCTCAAGAACATGAGCATTGACAAAGTACATGCTTTCTCCCAATCCTATTGGTGATACATACTAACCGTTGCCATGGGTACATGTTGTTTACCTTTCCCATGCTTCACCTTCTTCCTATATATTTTTTGATTAGGATACTAACACCTGCCATATCACCTATAACTTTGTTGTTAAGAATTAGGCAACACAATATTTTAAGTGCTTTGTGTGGTGCCTCATGTAGAACATATCCTCAATAAATAATAGCTGTTTAGAAATGTTTAATGACCACTATTTCCACAATGATCTGATCTCACTCTACATAGCATACACTGCATGCAGAAATCATTAAAGACACATAGAGTATAATTTTGTTACAGCATTTTTGACTCAAGGATTCATTTAGGAGATTCAATTTTTAACTGCAGGCTCTGTCACCAAAAATAAATTTTGAATTTACAAGTCAGAGAAAGAGCCTTTCCCTCTGTGTTATTTAATTCTAAAAGAGGAAACTTTCTCAAGTCCCTCAGAACCGCAATCTGAAAAATGAGAGAAAAACAAAGATTTAATAATCTGCTATCCTGCAGTTTATGCATAAATTGGATTTTATTATATCTAATAAATATAACTCTATAGTAACTAAGATCTAATACAGTGAAAAATCTAACTACATGTTTCAGATAATAGTAGAGAAAAAATTGATAATTATTAATTTGTTTAATCACACAATGAAATTTTGCAGGTTTTTAAATAGGAAGTTGGAAAGATAAACTGGTGTCATTCATAAAACAAAATATAATTATGATTCTTCAGTGATAATGTTAGTACATTGCATAGCCATATGTTTAAGGAGATATTATTATCCATACACAATTTGTAACCTTTCAGATTATAACTTGGAAAGCTAAGCCATTTTATGAGAATGTTTATTTTTATGTATGTTGTGTCTACCTTCAGTGCAGCTTACCTGCTTTCATAGTTAAAAATCAATTTAAGGAGTGTATTTTTTTTTAATGACAAAACTTCAAATGAAAATAATTTGGGGATAGATTTCTTTTTTGACAAAGAAAAATTACAAAAATATATTCTGAAACCACTAATGGACCATAATTATAAAATTCATTTTAGATACATTGGAGTACTATCACAAGGAAAGAAAAACACATTTTGTTTTTTTTTTAATTATATGGCTGCTTTTCCTATTCCCTAATTTTTCCTTCATTAATTCAACAACCATTTATCCTCTGTCCAACATGTAAATCATACAGTGCTAGCAATGCTACAGGAGTACCAAGAACAATTAACTTTTTTTTCTACTGAGAAATCTTAGTGTATTTTATGTGACTACTACCCAGTAACATATGACTCAGGTACATAAAAGTACAACACAAGGCTTTCATGTGAGTAATTTCTTTCATAAGTACATGATTTTTCATAAGTAAATGATTTTTCACAACTTCTAACTTTTTGAAAAGAACAACCAAAAGATTAATCATTTATTTATTTATTTATTTATTTTGAGACGGAGCCTCAAGCTATCCCCCTGGGTAGAGTGCCATGGCATCACAGCTCATAGCAACCTCCAACTCCTGGGCTCAAGCGAGTCTCCTGCCTCAGCCTCCCAAGTAGCTGGGAC
>CAUYQV010130295.1:0-19836 GCA_963574575.1 Galagoides demidoff
AGCTTGGCTGCTGTTGGTATATACAAAGGCTACAGATTTATGAGTGTTGATTTTGTAACCTGAGACGCTGCTATATTCCTTGATCACTTCTACGAGTTTTGTAGTTGAATCCTGGTGTTTTCCAGATATACTATCATATCATCTGTGAAAAGTGAAAGTTTAATCTCTTCTGACCCTATATGGATGCCCTTGATTGCCTTTTCTTCCCTAATTGTGATGGCTAAAACTTCCATTACAATGTTAAAAAGGAGTGGAGAAAATGGGCACCCTTGCCTGGTTCCTGATATGAGTGGAAATGATTTCAATTAAACTCTATTCAATACAATATTGGCTGTAGGTTTGCTGTAGATGGCCTCTATCAGTTTAAGGAATGTCCCTTTTATACCAATTTTCTTAGGTGTTTTCATCATAAAAGGATGCTGGATGTTATCAAAAGCTTTTTCTGCATCAATTGAGAGAATCATATGGTCTTTGTTTTTTAATTTGTTTATGCGATGAATTATGCTTATAGATTTACGTATGTTGAACCATCCTTGAGATCCTGGGATAAAACCCACTTGGTCATGGTGTATGATTTGTTTGATGTGTTGCTGGATTCTGTTTGCTAGGATCTTGACTATTTTTGAATCAATATTAATTAGAGATATTGGTCTATAATTTTCTTTTCTTGTTGGGTCTTTTCCTGGTATGGGGATCAAGGTGATATTTGCTTCATAGAATGTGTTGGGTAGTATTCCTTCTTTTTCTATAGTCTGGAAAAGATTAAGTAATATACGTACTTGTTCCTCTTTAAAGGTTTGCCATAACTAAACCAGGTCTCCAGGATATTCTCAGAACCACCTTCCACAATGATCAGCACAATGCTTTACCTCCAAAGTAAACTCACTCAGAAATTTTTGATCAAATTCCAACTTCCACAGTAGGGAAAGGATTAAAAATGTCCATTGGACTTTCAAAAAACTTGATACCCATTTCAAAAAACTTGAATGTGAAAAACTCTTCACATTCTTCTGATGTGAAGCCATCTGGTCCCAGACTTCTCTTTTTGGGGAGATTTTGTATAGTTGATGCTACTTCAGAACTTGATATAGGCCTGTTCAACAGTTCACTTCATTCTGGCTAAGTCTAGGAAGGTGTGCTTCCTAGACTTTGGTGTATTTCCAAGTATTGGTCTATTTCCTTTAGATTTTTGTATTTGTGAGAATAGAGTTTCTTGTAATATTCATTAAGGATTTTTTGAATTTCTGAGGCGTCTTTTGTTATTTAGTCTTTACCAATTCTGATCGATGAAATTAGAGATTTTACTCTTTTATTCCTGGTTAGATTAGCCAAAGGTTTATCTATTTTATTGACCTTTTCCAAAAAAACCAACTTAAAAAAAATCAATCTGTTGTATAATCCTTTTGTTTTCAATTCCATTTAATTCTGCTCTAATTTTGGCTATTTCTTTTCTTATTCTTGGTTTGGAATTGGAATATTCTTCCTTTTCAGTTGCTTGAGACATCCCATTAAGTTGTTAACTTCCTTTCTTCCTCTTCCTTCCTCTCTTAAAGGAACCCTTGCTATGGTATAAACTTCCCTCTTTGGAGTGCCTTGGTGGTATCCCAGAGGTTCTGGTAATTTGTGTCTTCATTATAGTTTTGTCCCCTAAATTTGGTAATTTCTTTCTTAATCTCATCTATGACCCAGCTATCATTTGGCATAAGGTTATTTAGTTTTCATGTTTTTGTATGAGTATGAAGATTCCTGATGTTACTGAATTCAACTTTTATTCCATGATGGTCCAAGAAGATGCAAGGAATAATTTATATCCTTTTAATGCTGAGGTTAGACTTGTGACCTAAGATGTGGTCAATTTTGGAGGATGTTCCAGGAGCTGATGAGAAGAATGTGTATACAGTTTTGTTAGGATGAAATGTTCTGTGTATGTCTGGTAAATCTGATTGTTGAATGGTTAATTTTAAGTCTAAAATTTCTTTGCTTAGTTTCTTATTGGAGATCTATCCAATACTGCCAAAGGGGTGTTAATATTTCTGATTATTATGGTGCTAGAGAAATCAAGTTGCTCATATCTGTTAGAGTCTCTATTATAAATTGAGTTGCATTCTAATTGGGTGCATAAATGTTAATAATTAAAATCTCATCATGTTGAGTGTTACCCTTAACAAATACGAAGTGACTATCCTTATCTTTCCTTATTTTTGTTGGTTTAAAGCCTATTGTATCTGCGAATAAAATTGCAACACCTGCTTTTTTTCTGATTTCCATTTGCCTGTAATATAGATGACCTTCCCTTCACCCTAAGTCTATATTTATCTTTTAAGGTAAGATGAGATTCTTGTATGCAGCATATTTCTGGCCTGAGTTTTTGTATCCAGTCCACCAAACTGTGCCTCTTAGAGGACAATTTAAGCCATTCAGATTACTTGAGAGTATTGATAAACCTGGTAGAATTTTGGGTATTGAGTTTTTCTAAAGTCCAGTGGGCATTTTTAATCCTTTCACTACTGTGGAAGTTGGAATTTGATCAAAAATTTCTGAGTGAGTTTACTTTGGTGGTAAAGCATTGTGCTGGTCATTGTGGAGAATGGGTCCGAGATATCCTGGAAAGCTGGTTTACTTATGGCAAATTTCTTCAACATGTGAATATCATTAAAGTATTTAATTTCTATATCATAAATGAAACTCAGTTTAGCTGGCTACAGGATCCTGGGTTGAAAGTTATTTTGTTTTAGGAGGTTAAAGGTTGATTCTCTTCTGGCTCAGTGCCTGTGGCTCAAGTGGCTAAGGTGCCAGTCACAGACACCTAAGGTGGCAGGTTTGGATCCAGCCCAGGCCCGCCAAACAACAATGATGGCTGCAACAACAACAACAACAAAAAAAGCTGGGTGTTGTGGCAGGCACCTGTGGTCCCAGCTACTTGGGATGCAGAGGCAGGTGACTCACTTGAGCCCAGGAGTTGGAGGTTGCTGTGAGCTGTGATGCCACAGCACTCTACCCAGGAAGATAGCTTAAGGCTCTGTCTCAAGAAAAAAAAAAAGAAAATTAAAAAGAAATTTCTCCTTCATATTAACTTTGGCAAAGTATAATGTGTCTGGAGATACTTTATTTGGATTGAGTCATGCTGGGCTTCTGAAACTGCTATCTGAATGTCACAATCTCTTGCAGTGTTTGGGAAGTTCTCTTTGATTATCTCTTGGAGTAGATAATCTCTGACTAGATATCTCTTGGACCTTTCGAAGCAACCTCATGGCCTTCAGGAATTCCTATAAGGTGAATATTAGTTTCTTTTGAATCATCCCACAGTTCTCTGAGAGAATGATCCATTTTTGTTCTCTACTTCTCTTCCTCTTTGAGCTTTTGGGAGTATTCAAAAACTTTGTCTTCAATGTCAGAAATAATTTCTTCTGCCTCAGAAATGGTCTGTGTCAAATTATTTTTTATTGTGACTAGGCCATACTTTTCCATTTTTTGCATGCTTTCTCATTTTTTTTTTAGAAATAAATACTCTGAGTATTATAGTGTGGTCTGCAAGCATCTCAAAATATGATCCTATGGATTGCTGATTTCTGCTTGCTGTGGACTGGAGATAATCTAGTTTTGAATTTTCCAAACTATTTTTGCAAAGTGTGTATACCTTGTGTGTGATTGCTGAAGTTTTCTTTTCCATTATTTTTGTGGTCAGCTAGTGGCCTCACAAACAATTTAAATGTCTATTTCCAGAAAGTGAAAAAGAAAAAAAAAAAGGCAGACTCTTTAAATTTTCTGAGGGATTTTTTTTTCAAGGGGGAAAAGCTCCTGTTGCCAAGAGGGTCTAAACAAGCTTCTGGCTGGTCTTATCTCTCAGAACACTGCCAGACCCAGTAGAGTGCAAACCCAACAAACTTTAGAAGACAAAGTCCCCACTCTTGGCCTGGAACAAATTATCTGCTCCAGGAGCATGGGCTTTTTCCACACTTGACAAATTCAGCATCTTTTAATGATAAAAACTCATAGCAACCTGGAAATATAAAGAGTATAGCATCCTTAATCTGCTATAACATCAACAAACTATTGACAGCAACAACATAATATAAAGGTGAAATAATAAAAGCTGTTTGATTCAGCACCCATAGCTTAGTGAGTAGGGCGCTGGCCACATACATCAAGGCTGGTGGGTTTGAGCCCAGCCTGGGCCTGTTAAACAACAATGACAACTGCAACCAAAAAATAGATGGGCACTGTGGCGTGAGCCCGTAGTCCCAGCTACTTGAGAGACTGAGGCAAGAGAATCGAATCACTTAAGCCCAAGAGTTTGAGTTTGCTGTGAGTTGTGATGCCACAGCACTCTACCAAGCGTGACATAGTAAGACTGCCTCAAAAAGAAAAAAAGCTTTCTGATTTTCAGTTTCTTACTTATTTTTAATTTTAGTTATTTGTAAAGATGGGGGGCTGGTCCCCAACTCCTGGCCTCAAACAATTCTCCTGCCTTAGGCTCCTAAAGTGCTGGGATTGCAGGTGTGAACCACCATGTCTGACTGAAACTTTTCTGTTTTAAATATGTATTGCTATTAACACTTTTAATTAATATTACACAGTACAATGAGGCAAGAATAAAAAAGCAGACGCATTGAAAAGGAATAAATGAGTCATTATTTCCAGATTATATTATTGTGTGCATAGAAAACAAAAAGTTCTACAAATAGATTTAATATATGAATTTAGAGAAATCTATGGTGTTTCTGTATATCAACAACTAGAAAGAGACATTTAAAGACAATGGCATTTGCAGTAGCATAAAAAAATCAGTGACTAAATCTAATGAAAGCAGTGTAAGAATTCTGCACAGAAAACCATAAAATTTTGCCATGAAAATTAAATAAAACCTAAATAAATAAAATAATATACCATAGGCACAGGGATGGAAGACTTAATATTGTGAAAGCATTAATTGCACAGCAACATATGTTGATCTATAATTCAGTGGAATTCTAGTCATTATCTCAAAAGGGAGAGAGAGAGAGAGAGAGAGAGAGGGAAAGTCATATAAAACTAGAAAGAACTAATACTAGCTAAGATTTTTCAAGTAAAATAAGGTGGAGAGATTTACTATACTAAATATTGTCTTATGAGATTACTAACTGTAACCTCATAAGACACAGTACAGTAAGTTAGAAAGTGTGGTATTAGTACAAGGAGGGACTGCAATACAGTTGGATTATACAAATATAAGTGAAAGATAAAAAAAATACAGCTTCTAGAAAATAACATGAGAGACTATTATTTACTTTGGGCTAAGCTAAGCTAAGATTTTTTTTTTTTTTTGAGACAGAGTCTCAAGCTGTCACCCTGAGTAGAATGCCATGTGTCATAGCTCACAGCAACTTCCAACTTGGGCTAAAGTGATCCTCTTACCTCAGTTTTTTCTATTTTTAGTAGAGATGGGATTTCACTTTTCTGTTCTGGCTGGTCTCGAACTTGTGAGCTCAAGCAATCCTCCTGCCTTGGCCTCCCAGAGTGCTAGGATTACAGGCGTGAGCCTAAGAAATTATAAAATTAGACTGACTAGATTAAAGTTAAGATCTTCTGTGTTTCAAAAGGCATCAATTCAGAGAATAAGAAGGCAATCACAAAGTGGAGGAAGATTTTGCAAAATTTGACAAAGGGCTCATTTCCAGATTATATAAAGAATTTCTATAAATCAAGAAGAAAAAGACAGTCCACTTTTGAAAGGGACAAAAGATGTGAACCAACACACAAAACAATAAGCAAATGAACAATAAATATGAAAGGACATTTAGCTATTCTCACTCAAAAAGAGAATAACAATTACAAGGCCATAGTGGTCAAGACAGCATGGTACTGGCACAAAAATAGAGACATAGGCATTTGGAATAAAACAGAAAACTAGAAAATGAAACCAGCAACTTAAGCCACCTAATCTTCAATAAACAAGAACGTCCACTGGGGGAAAGATTCCCTATTCAATAAATGGTGCTGGGAGAATTGGATATCCACATGTAAAAGATTGAAACTGGACCCACACCTTTCTCCACTCACAAAAATTGATTCAAGATGGATAATGGACTTAAATTTAAGGCATGAAATGATAAAAATCCTCAAAGAAAGAATAGGAAAAACACTGGAAGATACTGGCCTGGGGAAAGACTTTATGAAGAAGACTGCCATGGCAATAGCAACATAAACAAATGAGGTTTAATTAAATTGAAAAGCTTCTGTACAGCCAAGGAGACAACAGCCAAAGCAAATAGACAACTACTCAATGGGAAAGGATATTTGCATAGTTTGAATCAGACAAAAGTTTAATAACTAGAATCTATACAGAACTTCAATTAATCCAACAATCCCATACATCAATGGGGAAGAGAGATGAACAGAACTTTCTCTAAAGAAGATAGATGAATGGCCACCAAATACATGAAAATACATCCCTAATTATTAGAGAAATGCAAATTAAAACCACCCTGAGATATCATCTAAACCCAGCAAGAATTGCCTATATCACAAAATCTCAAAACTACAGATGTTGGCATGGATATGGAGAGAAAGGAACACTCTTACATTGCTGGTGGGACTGAAAACTAATACAACCTTTTTGGAAGGAAATATGGAGAAACCTCAAAGAACTCAACCTAGACCTCCCATTTGATCCTGCAATCCCATTACTGGGCATCTATCCAGAAGGAAAAAAAAAAACCCTTTTATTATAAAGATAATTGTACTAGGCTATTTATTGCAGCCCAATTTATAATTGCTAAAATGTGGAAACAGCCTAAATGCCCTTCAACCCAGGAATGGATTGGCAAGCTGTGGTATATGTATACCATGGAATATTATTCCTCTATTAAAAAAAAATGGAGATTTCGCAGCATTTGTATTAACCTGGATGGAGGTGGAATACATTATCCTTAGTGAAGTATCACAGGAATGGAGAAGTATGAATCCTATGTATTCAACTTTGATATGAGGACAATTAATGACAATTAATGACATGGTGGGGCATGGGGGAAGGGGAGAGCAGGTAGAGAAGGAGGGTGGGGGTGAGGGCAATGACAAGAAAAGAGGAGAAAATAGTGACTCATTCTCACATAAATTGGATTCAATTTTCACTAAAGTACATCACTTAAACATTAATTTTTACTTCAATTTGTTAATATGTTGTTTAGAATACAGGATACTGCATCCTCTTTTAAAAGTGAATTATGTTTGTAATTTCCCCTTTATAATAATATATTTTTTACAACTTTAATTTCAGGTGTATCCAGGTTAAGCAGAATGATTTTGAAGTATTTCTTCTTTTTCTATTGTCTATAAGATTTGGCATGATCTGTCTTCTGAAATTATCTTTTATTTATAAATATTAATTGCCTATTTTTTGAGACTTTGGAAAAAAAAATAAGACGTTAATTGATGACTGTACACTGAACCTCAGAGTCAAAGCATTCTATAATAGTCATGCTCTTATTTGACAATTTGAATGTTGCTTTCTTTGCATTACTATTATTATTATTGTTGCTTAATACTTCATTGCAGTAATCATCTGATTTCTTTTCTGAATGCATTTATCTTCATTCATTCTTAAAACAAACAAACAAAAAAAGAAAATAACAATTAAAACCCCAAGGGAATCCAGTGATAGAACAGTGAAAATTTTAATGACTGATGATGACCCTGAGAATGAGTTACCAGGGTGGCAGATAAGTACTCAACCCTTCAGAGAAACATCAATTTGAATAAACGTTGATGCATGACATTCACAAGAGCTAGGAAATACACATGAGAGATTAGAGCACTTGAGTGGATTACAGAGATAAAAAAAGATGCAGTCATGAGAGTAAGAAGGATGATTTTACATTGCTTACATCACCCCTCTTCCAACTCCAGGTAGCACAAATAGAGAATAAAGTGAGTATCCAGTTTCACTAGTGTCAGGTTGACCCCCAAAACCTGAGCTCCAGATCTACCCCTTCCAGGACCACATTATTGCCAGTGTCACTCCACTCTGATAGTCTCAACATCAGACAACTTGTTGACATGCATGAACTCAGGTTCCAGGCCCACCGCAGGGCCAGATTGGCTTTTATTAACCCAAGAATCAGACTCATGCTCGTGGGCCCTAATGCCCAGCCCAGTCATGTGAACCAAGCTCCAGGTTTACCCTAAGGAACAATGGAATAAGTAGGCACAATGTCAACCCTTGTGGATCCAGGTGCCAAGCCTGAACTCCTGCCAACCCAGGCATCAGGCCAGCCCTCCCCATGACTTCAGCAGCAAGCCCACCTGCAAACTCCCAGAAGTCATCATTCCTAGAATCTCTAGATGAGCTGACTGGTGAAGGGTCTTTCTTCTTCAAGTCAGTCTGTACAGACAGGAAGAAGTGACTACTTCAAATGTATAGACACTAATGCAAGACCACAGAAATTATGAATAATCAGGGAAACAGGAAACCAACAAAGAAACAAAATAATGTACTAGAAATTGACCCCCAAAAAATGGAGATCTAGGAACTTCCTGACAATGTATTAAAAATAATCATTTTAAAGAAACTCAGGGATCTATAAGAGAACATGAGTAGACAAGTGAATGGAAAACAAAACGTGAAACAAAATGACAAATTCAACAAACAGATAAAAATAATAAAAAAGGAACTAAAGGTAAATTCTAGACATGAAGAACACAACTAAATAAAGAGACCTTCAACAGCAGACATGATCAAATAAAAGACAGAATTAGCAGGCTCAAAGATAGGTCATTTGAATTTACTTAGTCAAGGGAACAAAAAGAAAAAGAAACTGAAGAAAGCCTAAGGAACTTATGAGATGCCATTGAATGAACAAATATATATATGATGAAAGTGTGCTAAAAGGAGCAGAAAAAGCAAAAGAAGAGAAACTTAAACCTTTCCAAATCTGGAGAGGGAAATAAACATCCAGATCTGTGAAGTCCAAAGAACTCCAAATAGAGTAATTATGAAAAGATCTTCACTGAGATACATTATAATAAAATTCTCAATAATCAAAGACAAAGAGAATTTTGCAAGCATCATGAGAAAACCAACTCATCATGTATTAGATAATCTCCATTAGACTGTCAGCAGATTTCTCAGATTTCCCTATTTGCCCTTTTACATTGCAGACCAGGAGAGAGTGAGATGATGTATTCAAAGTGCTGAAAGAACCAGTCACAGTGGCTTCCAACTGTAATCCTTGCACTTGGGCAGGACAATGCAGGAGGATCGCTCAAGATCAGGAGTTTGAGATCAGCCTAGACAACAGAGCAAGGCCCTGTCTTGAAAAAATAAACCAAAGGCTGAAAGAAAAGAATTGCCAAACCAAGAATACTTTATACAATGAATCTATCCTTCGGAAATGAAAGAGAAATAAAGATTTTCCCAGATAAACACAAACTGAGGGAGTTCATCACTGCTTGACTTGCCTTACAAGTAATCCTAAAATAAGTTATTCCATTTGAAACAGAAAGTTGCTAAATAAAAACATGAAAACATATGAAAGTATAAAACTCACTATGAAGATAAATATGGAGTCAAATTCAGAGTACTCTAATACTGCACAGGGGTTCATGAATCATTTAAAACTCTAATATAAAAAATTAAAAGACAGAAGTATTAATAACTACAGCTATAATAATTTGTTAATAGATATAAAATATTAAAAGATGTAAAATGTGACATCAAAAACATAATGTTTGTGGGCAGGAAGAAAAAGTATAGGTTTTTATGTGACCAACATTAAGTTTTTATCAGCTTAAGAGAGATTTTTATAATTATAAGTTTTTTTTTTTGAGAGTCATGGCATCATAGCTCACAGCAACCTCAACTTGGGCTCAAGTGATTTTCTTGCCTCAATTTTCCTATTTTTAGTAGATACAGGGTCTTGCTTTGGGTCAGGCTGGTCTCAAATTTGTGAGCTCAAGCAATCCTTCCACCTTGGCCTCTTTGAGTGCTAGGATTACAGGCATGACCCACCATGCCCAGCCAATTATAAGATATTTTATGTAAGCTTCATGGGAATAACAAAGAAAAAAACTCACAGTAGATGTTGTACATAAATGATAAAGAGAAATAAATCAAAGCATACCACTACAAAAAATCATTAAATCACAAGAGAGGAAGAAAGAAATGAAGAAACTACAAAAGAGTTTGAAAACAACTAACAAAACAGCAATAGCAAGTTCTTACTGATTATTTATTTATTTATGTATTTGTTTACCTTTTTTGAGACAGAGTCTCACTCTGTTGCCCTGGGTAGGGTGCCGTGGCATCATAACTCAGAGCAACCTCAAACTCTTGGACTTGATCAATCCTCTTGCCTCAGCTTCCTGAGTAGGTGTGTGCCAATATGCCTAGCTAATTTTTCTGAGTAGGTGTGTGCCAATATGCTCAGCTAATTTTTCTATTTCTTTTTTCAGTAGAGACAGGGTCTTGCTTTTGCTCAGGCTGGTCTCAAACTCCTGAGCTCAAGCAATCTATCTGCCTTGGCTTCCCAGAGTGCTAGGATTACCGGTGTGAGCCACAGCATCGAGTCTCAATAATTATTTTAAACGTATACTGATTAAATTCCAACCAAAAGGGCAGTGCCTGTGGCTCAAAGGAGTAGGGTGCCGGCCCCATATGCCCGAGGTGGCAGGTTCAAACCCAGCCCTGGCCAAAAACTTCAAAAAACAAATAAACAAACAAACAAAAAAATTCCAACCAAAAGACACAGAATAGCTGATTGGCTAAAATAAAATAAAATAAAATAACAAAACCCCAAATATGACTTGTGTTATCTTGCCTAGAAGAGACTTATTTTCTAGTAAGGTCACATATGGTCTGAAAGTAAAAGGATGGAAAAAATATTCCATGAAAATGGTAACCAAAAGAGAGCACAACAAAATAGACTTTCAGTGAAAAACTGTCACTAGAAACCAAAATGTCTTTATATGACAATAAAGAGGCATATTCATAAAGAGGATATAGTAATTGTACATATATGTGCACCCAACATCAGAGCACCTAGATATATATACAAATATTAAGAGATATGAAGAAAAAAATAGATAGCAATGTCCTCTTTCAAAAATAGAACTTCTGGACAGAAAATGAATAAGAAAACAGTGGACTTGAACAACACTAAAAGACCAAATAGATCTGACAGACATATCCAGAACATTTCAGCAGAATACATATATTTTTAAAAAGTGCAGAGAAACATTTTCCAGGATAGATCATACATTAGGCCATAAAAAGTGTTAACAACTTTAAGATTTTAACATCAAGTGTATTTTCTGACCAAAATGATATAAAAGTATAAAATTGCAAAATTCATAAATACATGGAAATTAAACATATATTCCTGAACAAAAATTGGGTCAAAGGAGAATTGAAGGGCAGTGCCTGTGGCTCAGTGGGTAGGGTGCCAGTCCCATATACCAATGGTGGCAGGTTCAAACCCAGCCCCGGCTAGCTAAAACAGCAATGAGAATTACAACAAAAAATAGCTCGGTGTTGTGCCAGGTACCTGTAGACCCAGCTACTTATGAGGCTGAGGCAAGAGAATCACTTAAGCCCAAGAGTTGGAGAAAACAGTCCTCTCTTTTCTTATTCATTTTTTGCCCAGGTTGCTGTGAGCTGTGACGCCATGGCATTCTACCAAGGGTGACAAAAGTGAGACTCTGTCTCGAAAACAAAAAAAAGAACCAAAGATTTCAGAAGCAAAATTTAAAAAATCTTGATAATACAAAAATGGAAAGACAATAATATATCAAAACTTATAGGATATAGCAAAAGTAGCTCCAAGAGTAAAGTATATAGCAATAAATGCCTCCATTAAGAAAAAAAAAGAGAAAGATTTTAAATAAGCACTTTGCCCCTCAATGAAATAGAAAAATAAAAACAAACTAAGCTGAAAGTTAGTGGAGAGCAGAAATAACAATAATCAGAGTAGAAATAAAATATAGGTAAGAAAAATAATAAAAAAAATCTGGGAAGAATCAATATTGTTAAAATGTCTATACTACCTAAAGCAATCTACAGATTCAATATAATTTTTATCAAGATATAAATGGCATTTTTCACAGAAAGAGAGAAAACTACCCCCAAATTTTTATGGAACCACAAAAGACCCCAAATAGCTAAAGTGATCCTGGGCAAAAAGAACAAAATTAAGACATCACACTGTCTGATTTAAAATTATATCACAAAGCTATAGCTGCCAAAACAGCACGCTACTGGCATAAAAACAGACACATAAACCAATCAACAGAATAGGGAATCCAGAGATACACCTATGCACTTACAGCCAACTCATTTTCAAGAAAGATGCCAAGAACATACATTAGGGAAAGGACAGTCTTTTTAATAAATGGTGCTGGGAAAACAGACTATCAATATGCAGAAGAATGAAACTAGATCCCCATCTCTTACCATGTACAGAAATCAATTTCAAATGGATTAAAGTCTTAAATTTAAAACCTGAAACCATAAAACTAGTAAAGAAAACATTGGGGGAAAACTACAGGGCATTGCACTGGGCAAAGATATTTGAGGTAAGACCTCTGAAGCACAGGCAACAGATGCAAAAACAGGTAAGTAGGGCTATCCACATAAAACCCTTCTGTGCAGCAAAGGAAACTATGAACAAAGTGAAGAGACAACCTACAGAATGAGAGAAAATATTTGCAAACTATCCATTTGACAAAGGATGATTAACCAGAATGTATGAGGAACTCAACAGCAAAATCATCATCTTATTTAAAAATGGGGAAAAGGCCCGAATAGACATTTCTCAAAAGAAGACATACAATGGCCAAAAGTGTATGAAAAAGTGCCTAACTTCACTACTCATCAGAAAAATGTGAATCAACCCCGGTTAGAATGGCTTTTACCAAAAAGACAAATCTCAAATGCTGGTGAGATGCAGAGAAAGGGGACTATTCATACACTGTTGGTGGGAATGTAAAGGAATACGAAGGTTCCTCAAAGAGCTAAAATAGCATTACCGTATGATCCAGCAATCCCACTCTGGCTGTATCTAAAGAAAATCAGTATATGGAGGAGATATCTGTGCTCCTATGTTCATTGCAACAGTGCTCACAGTAGCCAGGACATAGAATCAGCCAAAATGCCCATCAGTGGAGGGATGGATAAAGAATGTGTAGAATTAATCACCAAGATGTGGAATCAACCCAAGTGCCCATCACCCCATGAATGGGTAAGTAAACTGTGGCATATGTAGACCATGGAGTACTATTCAGCTGTAAAAAAGATGGAGACTTTATTCCTTTTGTACTTACCTGGATGGATTTGGAGGACATCTCTTAAGTATCACAAGAATGGAAAAGGAAGTACAATACTGATATGAATCCAAGAGATGAACAACTGCACACCCACAAGAGAGGAAAACACAACTACATCCAAATGAGAGGGGAGGCAGGAGGGGTTTGGTGAGCGCTCACCTAACAGGCACAGTGTTGGGGTGTAAGGCACACCTCCTGGGTGAAGGGCTCAACTACAACTAGGACTTTAGCCAACAAATGCAACCAGTGTAACTAATTATTTGTATCCTTAAGTCAATCTGAAATTTAAAAAAAGAATTTAAACTGAAAAAATGTATGGAATATTATTCGGCCATAAAAGAATGAAATTCTGTCATTTGCAGCATCATGGATGGAACTGAATTATGTTAGGTGAAATAAACTAGATACAGAAAGCCAAGTTCTCATGGGTAGGAGCTAGAAAAGTGGATTTCATGAAAATAGAAAGTAGAATGGTGGTTACCAAAGGCTGACAAAGGAAGAGGGTGGGAGCAGATGAAGAGAAATTGGTTAAGGGAGACAAAACTACAGTTAGATAGAAAGAATAAGTTCCAGTATTCCATAGTACAGTACCAAAATTGCACCTGATAATTTATTGTATGTTTAATAATAGCCAGAAGAAAAGAATTACAATGTTTCCAACACAAAGAAAAGATGATCTTTGAGGTGATAGATGTCCCAGTTGCACTGATTTGATCATTACATATTGCATATAGGTACCAAAATGTCACATGCATCATTAAAATATGTACAATTCTTTTATGTCACTAAAATCTGTTGTATTTTTTAAAAATAAAAATGTAGTTAATAAAAACAAAGCTATTATGACCACAACATCTTACTTTCATCACTATAAAAATAGAAAAACGATTTACATTTTTTTATCTGTGCCACTTCCCCTTTATTAGTGCCTTAAAACCAGAAATCAGATTCAATAAAAAAATTAAAAAAAAAAAAACCAGAAATCACATCTTCCTCATTTTTTATCTCTAGTATTAATCACCACATCTGTCACATGTTAAGTTTCCTGAGTTGATGGAACAGTTGTGTGGGATGAGTGGATGAGCAGAACAGTGGAATGGATGAACAAATAACAAACAGACGTGTGGTTGTACAGGACACATAGGATGGACAGATGGAATAGTCAGAATGGACAGAAGAATGGACGGAGAGAATGGACAGCTGAAGAGCTCGGAATCCTCAAGGCAGGTGAGTCAAAGCACCTGGATACTGCAACGTGTCAGCTAATTTAACACATATCCCCTCTAGATGCCAAATCCGTAATATATACTGAGGCTCACAGTGACATGGGGGACACAGGCAGATAAATAAAGTGCAATGTAATGTGTATAGAACAGAGGTAAGCATCAAGTCTCCTAGGAGTTTGGAAGACTACAGGTGGCTTTTAAGAAGACTTAGTAATTGATCTGGATTTTGGTGAAGATTTTTTAACACTACAACCCAAAACATTCCATAAAGAAAGCACACGTTCACTATATTAATTCATTGGGAAGAGTCTAGTAAGTGGACAAAAGTGGTAAAGAAAAGGGAATTCTAGGAAGCTGAAAGAGTATGGACAAGGTACAAAATGGTACAGGATGGCCAAGAAACTACAAGTAATTGGGTATGCCCTGGATTTATAGCTAAAGGATGCACTGCATCATTTATAGGTTCATTTATCTCTTGAGGCCTAATACAATGTATTTTTAATTTCTGCCAAACAGCTTAGTTTATTACTTAATCTTTTACCCCTCAGCTCTATCTACATGCTGACTCCAAATGATATCAATAGCCATATCTTGGTTATAGTTAAGGTTAAAAAGCTTTGATAAAAAGCTTGGAACTAACAAGATTCTGATTAGAAGATGAGAAGGAAGTTGATAGTGTGTAGAATTGATCTCAGAGTTCAGAATTTTTCTAAGATTTTATATTTTATTGAAACAGCTCAAATTAAATATTTAACATAAATAATAAGTTATCGGATCATAACTATAGAGATAAGAAGAAATTATAGCAATAGAAAAATAATGGTACAGACTAATGGCCAAACAATATCCCATTTAATCTTTACAACTCTATGAGGAAGATATGCCTCTTATCATCATTTTATAAAGAGAAACTAAAACTGAGAGGTTGCATCATTTTCGCACACTCACATATCTCATAATCGGTAGTCAGGACTCAGTTCCAGGTCTGTCTGATTTCAAACCTCTGGATGATCGTGCTGTAGGAGCATTTACATTAAGCAGCTCAGATAATTGTGTGAAAAGATGAATTTGAAAGGAGTTGGATAGCACAACCATGGTTTGGGCTAAGGCAAAGATTAAACAACAATTTCTATTTGAATTTTGTAAGAAAGTATGTAATATTCCCTTATAGAATATGAAGTGTCCATAAAGTTCATAGTTGTCATTAGACACCTATAAATATTATTAGATCATTAATATAAAATCAATACCAAGGAATTTTATACAAGCTATTGTGCTTCTTTTGATATAATAGGATTACTGCTGAAGAGCAATGGACAAAGTATGTGGCGATCTGGGAAGAAATGTTCTTTATTTTAAATATATTTATCATTTGTAAGTAAACAGTCTAGATTTTCCTTGTTAGTGTTTCTTTCTAGTATCCCTATAATATTTATTTGTATTTTCTTTTAATTATTTATTTGTTTAGAAATAAGCTCTTGTTCTGTGTACAGTGGTGGCAGGATCACAGCTCATCGTAACCTTAGAACTCTTGAGTTCAGATGATCCTTCACCTCAACCTCCCAAGTAACTGGGACTACAGGTGAAAGCCACAACATCCAGGTAATTTTTTTAATTTTTAATTTTTTGTAGAGATCATGTCTCATTCTGCTGTCCAGGCTGGTCTTGAGATCCTAGCCTCAAGTGATCCTTCCCACACAGCCTCCCAAAGCGCTGGGATTACAGGTGTGAGACACTGTGTCTTGCTTAAAGTTTTTTGTTGTTTTAAATTCTAGCCAAATTTGAGCCAGAATGTTAAGGATGAAAAAATGCATTTCAGTGGACCAGGTGGAGGTAGTGGAAATTAAATTAAGAGATCTCAAAGGCCATGTGAAAAATAGCTAAAAGAGTTACAAAAACAAACTAATGACTTTGTCTCTAATCTCCAGGAATAAGGAACAGAGAAAAGCACAGCAAAATTGTGTCTCTTTCTGTTACTAAATTGGTTTGAAGGAAGAGAATGTAAAAGAGGAAAATTTGTTAATAACCAATTAGTAAGGTGGCTAGATACGTAAACAACTTGCAGAAATAGATTCCTTACACATTACCAGGAATGTGCTGTTTTGTAAATTCTTTCTAATTTGACCTAGAGGTCTGTCTCTGGGGGGTGATAGGGCTCTGGGGAGGTGGTCACAGATGTTTACAGTGTGCGTTTCACGGCATCCTTCTTTACCCCAGCGGATGACCCAATGCCTAAGTGTCTGACCTGTGACCAGGCATCCACCTCACAGGAAACTTGTTCACATGGGCAGATACTCTTGTGGTTCTTCTCTGACCTGAGTCCAGTTTATTCCAACAGAGATAGCCACTCTCTGGGAGATCAGGAAGGAAGACCATGTGTGCTCATTAGGTGAGATACAGAGGAAGCAACCTAGCAAAGCACACAAAGTGCTATTACTTGCAGAGCCCAGAAAGAAGGCAGCGGCATGCTTTGCAGGGCCTGTGAGAAATGGGGAGCCCTCAAGGGCATGCATGCGCAGTCAGGAGGCAAGGAACAGGAGGGAGGAAGACAAGGACCTGTGGGACTAAAACCTTTACTGGGGCCCAGGGCATTACCCAAGCAGGTTCCTACAGGGAATTCTAATTGGTGGATTTAAAATGAGAAAGCGTGAGTTCCAGGCCAGTCCATGAGGGGTGTGGGGGGCAGTGGAGCAAGTCAAGTGGGTTGTAGGGAGGTGATCACCAGGAGGCAGTTGTGCAATGCAGCTGTCTGCCTGCATTGACCCCTTTGAGGAACAGGGAGGAGCTGGGGAACTGGAGATTGTAACTAGTGTGAATAAGTCTTATAAAGTCCAACCTGTATTCAACACTGACATAAAATCACAGGAATTTCCTACATATGTTTAGAAATATACATAAATTAGAGATTCCATTCATAATAAGAACTATAAAATATTGAGGAGTAAATGAAATAAGAAATGTTTAAAACCTATGTGAGATCTTAGACAAACACATAAAATATCTAACTAAATGGAGACGTACCATGTTCCAGGATAAGAAGATTCAATATTTCAAAGCAATTCTAATTCAAATCTCTTCAGAATTTCTTAAAGTGGATCTTGATTCGATTGTTCCAAAAATTACGTGGAAGAAAAAAATTATAAAAATTACTAAGTCTTAAAAAGAAGGCTGAGGCAAGAGAATGGCCTAAGCCCAGGAATTAGAGGTTGCTGCGAGCTGTGTGATGCCATGGCACTCTACCAACGGTGATAAAGTGAGACTCTGTCTCAAAAAATAAATAAATAAATAAATAAAGAATAAAGATCTAGAGTCCTACAAACATTTCAGCTCAGTCTGCTCTTAGTCTGTCACATTTAGAGACTAATCATGTAGAATCATAGAAAAAGATTTCTAAAATGAAATTTTACAGATTTATAAATTGATAAAAACCTGACATTTATAAATCTGCCAACTCCTAAGAAAAAGCACTTACTGGGATTTATCTGTCCCACATCTAAAACATTTGAAAAGTTTTAATATTATCACTAAAGAATATGTGAGTGTTAATCACCAACAAGAATATGGGGAAGGGCCAGGCACAGTGGTTTATGCCTGTAATCCCAGCACTCTGGGAGGATGAGGTGGGTGAATCACCTGAGTCCAGGAGTTCAAGACCAGCCTGAGCAAGAGAGAGACCCCATCTCTATGAAAAATAGAAAAACTGGCTGGGCATTGTGGTGGGCAATTAGAATCCAACTACTTGGGAGGCCAAGGCAGGAAGATCATTTGAGCTGAAGAATTTGAGGATGCCATGAGCTATGACCAGCACTCTACCCAGGGCAACAGAGTAAAACTCTGTCACAAAAATAAAAAAAGAAAGAAAGAAAAAAGAAATAATATAGGAAAGTATGCAGAGCTTATACAGGGAATGATAAGAGAAGAGGCTTTTTTTTTTTTTCCAGAGACAGAGTCTCACTTGTCGCCTGTGGTAGAGGGCCACAGCATCATAGCTCACAGCAACTTCAAACTCTTGGGCTTGAGTGATCCTCTTGCCTCAGCCTCCTGAGTCACTGGGACTATAGTTGCCCACCACAACGCCCAGCCATTTTTAGAGATGCGGTCTCACTTTTGTTCAGGCTGTTCTCAAACTCCTGAGCTCAGGCAAACACCTGCCTCGGCCTCCCAGAGTGCTGGGATTACAGGTGTGAGCCACTGCTCTTGCCCGGGAGAATAGTCTTAACAATTAAGTTCAGGAAATATTATTTATTTCTAATCTAAACTGAGATCTATTCTTCAAATAAGAAACAGAAAGTTGAGTACCTCAATTAAAAGAGAACACAGGCTTAGGAACAGAAAGAGACTGTCTGGAGGAGTACTATTTGTAACGCCATAAAGAAAAGCTGGAGTTAGAGTGAAAAGGTCAACAGAGAAAATAGTGTGAGAGACTTAGGTCATCCACATGTAAGCACCATCGCTTGGATAAGCCACACATGCCCCAGCTGGTCAGCAAATGAGTGGCTTTACCACAGTTGATAATGATGGAAGAGCAGAAAAAGGAATATCAACTACGTGACCCATAACATACAATGGTGGAATTGTGTGTGAGTTAAGACAGAGAAAGACCTTTTGGTAAATGCTTATATAAGAAACTGACTTCTACTCATCAAACTCTATATAGATCCTTATTTTTAAAAAAACGTATAGGGTACTTAAAATTAGCTGTAGCCAGCATCCTCTATAACTGAAGAATAAGTCAGCCTGGCTCTGGTTAGAAGCCAAAAGGCATAAATGTAGCCAGGGCAATGGAAAACTTAAAGCTATGGTAACCAGGGTGTTCATATTCATCCAAATCTTAGCAGGGAGGAAGCAGTTATTAAAACCAGAGCTTCTAGTGATCAAAACAGCATGGTACTGGCACAAAAATAGAGAGGTAGATGTATGGAACAGAATAGAGAGCCAACAGATGAATCCAGCTACTTACCATTATCTGATATTTGACAAGCCAATTAAAAACATTGAGTGGGGAAAAGATTCCCTATTCAACAAATGGTGCTGGGCTAACTGGATGGCAACCTGTAGAAGACTGAAACTGGACCCACACCTTTCTCCATTAACTAAGATAGACTCTCACTGAATTAAAGATTTAAACTTAAGACATGAAACTATGAAAATACTAGAAGAAAGTGTAGGGAAAACACTTGAAGAAATCAGCTTGGGTGAAAATTTTATGAGGAAGACCCCTCGAGCAATTGAAGATCAAACTTAAAAGTTTCTGCACAGCCAAGAACACAGTAAATAAAGCAGGTAGACAGCCCTCAAAATGGGAGAAGATATT
>CAUYQV010130301.1:0-11937 GCA_963574575.1 Galagoides demidoff
GCACCTGTGGTCCCAGCTACTTGGGAGGTGGAGGCAGGAGACTCGCTTGAGCCCAGGAGTTGGAGGTTGCTATGAGCTGTGATACCATGGCACTCTACCCAGGGGGATAGCTTGAGGCTCCGTCTCAAAAAAAAAAAAAAAGTTTTATTTCATGTTGATAAGGACAATACAGATTATTCAATAAATTATTTTATGACAACTGGCTAGACTTCTGGGAAATAAATTATGCTGAATCCTTACCTCACTCCTCTCACTAAATTAATTCCAAATGAATTTAAATGTAAAAAATTAAACCATAAGTATATTAGAGAAAACATAGATAAGAGGTTTTCTAATCTTCAGTTCCTTAGGCTTTTCCAAGAATAAAAATGAAACCTAGAGGCCTTTTTAAAGATGTGATTTTTAATACCAGGAAATCTAAAGCATACCATCCATAAAATCAGGGCCCAACAAAATGGGAAAAATATTTGGATCACATAGGACAGATAAAGGGCTGGTATCTGTAATGTCCAAAGAGCTTTTGTAAGTTAATACAAAGAAGGACTCAAGTGAAGGATAAAAGACATGAACTGGGCGTTCATAACAGAAGAAATACAAATGGCCAATCGGCAAGTAAAACTACCTTTCAACAATTAAAGAAATGTACATTAAAGCTTCTTTTTTGGCCAATTTGATTGGAAATGAGATTTTAGTGAGAGATTTTGCCTATTTGATTGGAATTTACTCGATAAGGTTCTCAGTTAGAGTCACTGTAAATATATTGTATATAGCATATACAATGTATACAATATGAATTATATGTTGGTATATACTTTCTTTTTCTTTTCTTTTCCTTTTTTTAGAGACAGAGTCTCACTTTGTCACCCTCAGTAGAGTCTGTGGCATCACAGCTCACAGCAACCTCCAGCTTTTGGGCTTAGGCGATTCTCTTGCTTCAGCCTCCTGAGTAGCTGGGATATAGGCACCCACCACAATGCTCGGCTATTTTTTTTGTTGCAGTTTGGCTGGGGCTGAGTTTGAACCCACCACCCTCGGTATATGGGGCCGGCGCCCTACTCACTGAGCCACAGGCGCCGCCTGGTATACACTTTCAGGAACAAGTAGACAATGTATTTGTTGAAATGAAAATGTGGATCCTCTCTGATTCAGAAATTCTGTGTTTATAAAATTATGAGTTTACTCAAATAACTGTTCAAAGGTGCATGTACAAGGTTATTCATTGTGGCACTAGCTATGTGGAAGACTGGCAACAATCAGTAAGTGTAAATAAATATAGCATATCCCTATGATTGGATAGAATAAAAGGCATCTGATCTGTGGAGACGCAATGGGTAGTTGCTTCAATGACAATTTTGTTAAAATGGGAAATCATAAAAATGATACACTTTAATATTTTGACCTAAACTACCTAAACTTATTCATTGATCTTTGGATGCTAAGACAAGCTCCTCTTTGCGTGAGGGTTTGCTGACTAGAGTTCTACTCACCTTTTTGGCATCAGCCACATCTACAGTGTCTCTGCTTGCTTCCCCAGTCTCCCCTCTCACGTTTTTCCCACCTGGACCCCGCTGCTCCGGCTCCCTACGCTTTTCTGCTTCGTGGCATTCTCCCTCGCTAATTCTCACGTCTCCCCTCTCCTGCCTCTTTGCATGGCCAGCTTGTTCTCATGCCTTTAAATGTCACTTCTTCAGAGGAGCCTTTCAGAGACAACCCTCACTGCCCTGTGTGAGGTTACAGTGAAAAGACAGTCCCCCCCTATGAACCAGGAAGTGGGCCCTTATCAGATACCAGATCTGATCTTGAATATCCTTGCCTCCAGAACTGTCAGAAATAAACTTCTGTTGTTCATAAGCCATCCGGTCTAGGGTATCGTGTCATAGCAGCCTGGATGTGCTAAGACCCGGAGTGATGACAAAATCTCAGGTCAGCTCCAGTCTTGGTCTGAACTGTACAGACCCTGCGAGCCACAGTGCAGAGTTGTCTCCCCTGGGGACAAGGTTGCCATTTGCATATTAGTTCTGGGCCAAAGGCTGCCTTCAGGTGAGGCAGCTCCTGTCAGCAAGGGTGATTCTCTGGAGAAAAGGAGCAGCTGGGGCCTTCACCGTCAGTGCTCACAGCAGCTGCCCAGAAGAGCTTTTTTAAAGGGCACACACTACCCAACCCTGGGGCCAGAAAGACTGTCAGCTGAGTGGTTTGAGTGAGTGGGAGTCCACTGGGAGGAACAGCTTGTGCTGTGGTCTTCAAGGTCCGTATCCCCCCACATTTCTATGTTGGAACCTAATAGCCAATGTGATAGTAGTAAGAGGTGAAGTCTTTGTGAAGTGATAAGTCCTCGGGGCTCCCTGCTCTTGAATGGGATTAGAGCCCTCACAAGAGGCTGGAGGGGCTGCTTTGCCCGCTGGTGTAAAGGTTCAGCACGAGGAGCCATTTAGGAAGCCGTCATCAGACACTGAATCTGCTGCTGCCTTGATCTTGGACTTTCCAGCTTCCAGAACAGTGAGCAATGAATTTCTGTTGTTTATAAATCGCCTAGCCTGAGTTTTTTTTTTTTAATTGCAGCCTGAATGAACTAGTGCAGATATGGTTAATCCCACCCAACTGGCATTACTGAGAAATGCATAAGAATGGTGAATGGGGAGAACGTATGGTCAGGCACCCGAAAAATGTTCATACACCTGCTACCCTTAATCACTTGTTATAGCACCCTGTTTATTTCCTTTGGAGCACCCGACACAATACAAAAATTCCCACTTATTTATTTATTGTCCTTCTGACTACTACAGGTAGTTCCATGAAAATAGAAACCTGACTTCTTTTGCTCACTGCTCTAGCCCAGGAACCTATTGGTATGTCTGGTATATGGTATCAACCCAATAAATACTGATCACGTTCCTGGGAGGACTCTAAATGGGCAGAGGAACTGAGATAAGAAGGAAAATAAAATATGTAGGTAAAGAGACAGTTCTAGACCTGTGGTTACCAAACTGTGGTCCCTGCACCAGCAGCATCAATAGCAGCTGGGAACTAGTTAGAAAAGCAAAGGCTCAGGCCCCGCCCAGCCTGAGTCAATCAGGAACTCCAGGGCGGGGCTCAACAATCTCTGGGTAACAAGCCTGCCAGGTGCTACTACTGCTCTAGACCAAATGACTAAAAAGGGATTTATGTGAAGTAGGTCATGGTAGATAAAGTGGTAAGGGGAATTCACAGCCACATTATTGTGGCGGGGCGATGTGTTAAAATTTAAATGTGATTACCCTATGTGGTGTTGGCTTGTTTTTGCTTCTCTGAAACACAATCATGAAAAGGAAGAAAATGTAACTTGTTCTTGTCTTTCACTGGGAAAGCCATTAGGTTCTTTGGATCCTAGACACCCCGGCTGGTGGGTGGGAGACAGCAGGCGTGAGTTCACAATGTTTTCGTTTTTCAGGCCAGGAGGGAATGTGCCACTCTAAGAACACACTTGCTGACCCCCAACCCACCCTTGTCCACAACTAGCTCCTTGCCCTGTGCATACACAGTTTTTACAAATAGACTTAATCTCTGAGTATGCTTTTAGATTATACGGAAAAATTGCAAGGACAGTACAGGGAGTTCCTATGACCCTGTAACAAATTACTCCCATTATTAATATCTTACATTAGTACGGTACATTTGTCACACTTAATAATATTGATACATTATTAGCTAAAGTCCATTCTTTTTTTCAGATTTCAGGGGCTCGATAATGTTCCGAGATCCACCCAGGATACCATCTTAAATTTAGCCATCATGTCTCCTTAGGCTCCTTTTGTCTGTGACAGTTTTTCAGACTTTTATTGGTTTTGATGACGTTGACAATTTTGAGGAGTACTGGTTGGATATTCTGTGGAATATCCACTTGGATCTGTCTAATGTTTTCCTCGTGATTAGACTGGCATTGTGGTTTAGGGGAGGAAGATCATACATGGTAGCTGCTGTTCATCATACGTCGGGGGCATGTACTAGCAACATGAATCATGGTTGATGTTGACTCTGATCCTGAGCCTAAGCTAGGGTAGCCATGGAAGGATGGATCTGTGAAATGTTAAACAGGGATGTCGGAACTTGACATTTACATAGATTGAGGCAGGTGACTGAAGTGAAAGGAAAAAGAGGGAAGGCCAAAAATCTGCCCTGGTTTGACTGGGCACCTTGCTAGTGTATGACAAATACAGCAGAGGGGCCAGTGATGTGTTCAGGTAGAGAAACTAGTCCACAGCCAACCTTCTCCCTTTGGCTCTGAGGAAGCCTTGGGGCAAGGAAGGTTCTACAGCTAAGGTGCTCACTACCCAGGGACACAGAGGCAGAGAGAGGTGATTAGCACACACTCCCTGCCGACTGCACCCACCACTCAGACCACCTGGGAGATTCCCTCCCAGAATGATTTGTACAGTCACCTGGAGGTGACAACAGGGGCTTTCTAGGACCCTGGCTTTGAGTTTGGAGTATGGTGGGAAGTCTTGGGGTATTCCTCAGTATTCTCCTGGCTACTTAGTTATTGGGAAAAGCAGTGAATGCTCGAAGTCAATTACAACTGTGACATCTCTTCCCAGATGAAGGCAACTGGGCACCCATTTCATAAGATGCATTTGGCTATGGAAGGACTTGAAGGACACATTAGAGTGTGTGTAATGCTGGATGGTGGGTCTGGGCATTGTATCGACTTTGTAGGGCTGGTTACTAAAGTACCACACACTGGGCGCCTTAGAACAACAGAAATTTATCATCTCACAATTCTGGAGGCTGGAAGTCTGCAGTCAGAACATTGGCAGGATAGTGTTGCTTCTGAGTGCTCCCCTCCCTTGCTGCTTCCCAGCTTCTGGTGGCTGGCCACATTCCTCCGTGTAGCTGCAGCGCTCCAGTCTCTGCGTCTGTCATCACATGGACCCCTGCCTCTGTGTCTGCATCCACATTTCCCTCTGCTCCTAAGGCCCCTGGACATACTGGATCTAGGGTTCATCCAAGTCCAGTGGGACTTTATCTTACCTTGATTACATCTTCAATGACCCGATTTCCATCCCCAGATTACATTCACAGGTTCTTCGTAGACATGAACTTTGGGGGCCTAGTATTCAACCCTATGCAGGGGTAATGCTATTTCCTTCTGCATATATCTCTCATTCAAGTTTCTTTTTGCAACTATTCATGTTACTTCTCTGCCAGCAAACCAACAAATGATAAATGCAATCGCCACTTTGAAAAAAATACAAAACCCTGCATTTGAGGAAGGGGTTAGTGCTATCCTGGAGCGTACAGGAAAGGTTACTCGTGCAAGCATGGAGCCTTGAGTGGGGGCTCCCTGCACACCCAGCCAAATGTACTGAGAAGACAGGGAAGAGTGTTGGGCTGTAGACATCTGGGGAAATGTCCCAACCTCTCTGCTCAGGCCAGGGCCAAAGGTCGGGGAGAGTTCTCTCCTGCTGTGGCATGGGCTGCGGGCCTCCTAGATAGGGCCCAGGCTCTCCGTGGCAGCTTCCCTTTCCTGACCCAACACAGGAGGGCAAGAATGAGATAACCGAGGGCCCTGTTCCCCCTGGCTAGATAAACACTCCCTGGGATCCAGACGTTATTTTCCTGGCCTCTCTCAGGTACTGGGGCCCAGTAAGGAGGTGATTTCTCTCATGACAGCCACACCCAGGCTGTCCTTTATTAGTCACAGCACATGCCTGCCTCCGTGCGGTCATGTTCCCCTGACTTTCTGCACGTCCCACCATTCTGCAGTGCACGGTCACCCCTCCCCACGGCTGGTTGGACTGAACAACATCTCTCGTGTGACACGTTCTCGAGGAGCAGCTGGGAGTCAGGTTTACATCTTGGGTTTTCAGCACGACTGAGTTAAAAATCCCTGAGACATTTTTGTTTATGGGTGCCAGGGAGAGAAAGCAAACAAGGGCCAAAGAAGGCATTTTTAGCATGCTTTCATTTAATCAGAAGTTCAGTCTGCTTCCTGCAGAAGGTACTGGTGTCAGACTGATTTCTTTTTTTCTTTTTTAATGTAACAGCATCCTGTTTGGAGATTGCGGCTTTCAGTGGATCATTGTGGCTATTAAGAAACAAAAACACAACTGGTTCTTTAAGTTTATGCGTGTGGTGGGGGCGGGGAGCTTCTCCAAACCACTGTCTTAGGCCTAAAACTCTCATAGAACTTTGGTATGAAGTTCAGTTAGGGCTATGTAACCCTTTATGAGAGAAAAAGATAACCAAAGGATAAGAAAGAAAAATCTCGTCTTGAAAACAGGTTCCCTCTGTTACTAAAAGGCACATCATCTTGATCTACTCCTAGCCACCACTGACAGAGGGCTCCCGGGGCCACTGCACTAAGTGCTTTGCCTATATTGTCCTAGTCTGTCCTCCCTGCACCACCATTATCTCCATTTCACAGAAAAAGAAACAGAGACACAGAGAAACTGAGTCATTTGCCCCAGATCATGTAGTGCTCTTTTATAAGGAATAGATATAAAACTAGAAGCAGAGGTGTCAACACTGGCTAATTGCGGGCTGTAGGAATATGAGTGGTCATTATTTTTTCTTTTGTACTTTTCTGTGTATTCAAATTAAAAAATAATTACAACCAAAAAAAGTAACAATCTCTTGGTGACTTGAACCTTAGCGTGTGACTCCAACGTTTGGAATCTTGACCACTACACAGAACTGCTCCTGAAGATGACAACACCCATAAAAGGGCCTGCAGGGAACAGTAGGCACTCACAGATGGGAGTTGGATGTGGTTTTCATGGCCACTGTGACTGTTTACTTGCTGTGTGGTATTCAATGACAGTTAAGTTTCAACATTGTGGATGACCCACTTGTATAGCACAGTCTCCCACCTCAAGGGCTCTACCGTCATCTGGTGTTTCCCACCAGGCACCAGCATCACCACGCTCAGGGCAGCTCTGACCCAGAGGTACCCAGGCCTGCCCCAGGATGGAGTTAGAGAGCTTTGCTTTGGGGGGGGCTTGCTTCATCCTTTGCTGCTGGGTGTGCAGGCCCAGCCTCATCCAAGACGTGTCCCCTCCCCCCCAGGCCCACACATTATACCTTTATCATAGCACTTACCTTGAGAGGTTTTTTTTTTTTTTGGTTCTAATTATTTTTAATTTGAATACACAGAAAAGTACAAATGAAAAAATATTGATCACTCATATTTCTACAGTCCACAATTAGCCAGTGTTGACACATCTGCTTCTAGTTTTATATCTAATCCTTATAAAAAAGCACTACATGCTGTTGGACACATTGTTCTTTGGAAAAAAATTATTACAATATGGGAATCAACTAAAGACTCATGACCACCATTTCAAATCTAAATTCATCCCCTTCCATCTGGTGATAGCTTTAAGTTTGGTGTATTTTCTCCCATCATTTAAAAAAAAATTACATATATAAGTTATATGAAATTTTTGTGAGGTCGTCTGTAAATGGCATCATGTTGCATGGATCATTTTGCAACTTTCCGTTTTTCATTCAGTATATTTTTGAGATTTTGATAGATAGCTTTGATGATCCTCCATTGTGTGAATGTACCAAATTTTACTTACAGAACAATGCATTTGAATTCTCAGTGTTTTTGCTGTTACAAACAATGCTAAAGCAGACATCCGCACTTGTACTCCGGACTACCACGCTGCAGCTCCAGAACACTCCACTCACGGTTCTGTGAATTGTGGGGAGTTGTGGGGCACAGCCCACGTTCTTTTAATGCCATTCATTCTTTCAATATTTATTGAGTGCCTAATGAATACAGGGCATTGTTCTGCTGCTTCTGCCTGTAGTAATGATTTAGGACTCTGAAAAGTGCTAAAAAGTAAGCACAGTTTTCAGCTTTTTCCTTTTCCAAGAGGAGAATGAGGGAGGGTGGGGGTAGGTAATCATTTGGGTAAGGTCATAGTGTGTAAGTTACAGAGGCGGCAGCAGCATCAGAACCTGGGCAGCCCCGCCCTGAGTCTAGGTGCTGAGCCATTAAGCTAAGTATACTTAAGACCTCCCACCCAAATGTGAACTCTGAGAGCAGGGACCGTGGGCAGCCACTTATTTTGCTTCCCTGGTGTCCAGACAGCGCCTGACCTCCATTTAGGGGCTTAATAAAGTTCTGTTGATCACTTTACTCACTGTTCTATGCTCCTTTCCTCATCAACTTTTCCCCTCCTGGTTCTCCACCCCACCCTTTCCCCTTGGCAAGCATCCTGTTCCAGCCTCTCTCCCCATTTCATCCCAACCCCTGGCTTAGGCATTGAGAAAGTAACACAGGCACATCACAGATGTATGAAGAGGAAAGCTTTGGCTCTCATTTGGGAAGGAATATTTTACCAAAGGGTAAAGGAGGACTTGGAATTTTTTTGTGCCCTCAGGAAGCCCAGACCTGCGACCCTGTAGGTCTCGAATTGGACAGGAGGCACTGCTGTGTTCACACGTTCAGTAAAAAGAACTTCTAATTCTGTCTTCCACTCGTCAGGCACGTAGGCAACTTCCTTTTATAAAGTTGGTGGTTGCAACTAAACAGGTGCAGATTGGAGGAAACGCAGGCCGACCAGAATGATAACTCCCCCCGCCTGCGAGGTTAGGGTGACACGGGGCTCCCCCGCCCTCCTCTGATTTATTGGCTTCAGCCTCTCGGGTCTGTCCTGGGCGCGGCCGCCGGCATCCAGACACCTCCCCCACCCCCAGCCACTTCTCCACCCACCTCCCTGACCGCTGCGGGACAACCTCGTCGGGCCAGAGGCGCGTGTGTGCGGCATAAAGGAGGAAAAGACAAGGGACAGGAGAGGGCCGAGTTGCCGCTGAGGAAGGGCCACGGTTCGGGTTCTGTCCTCACTTGGCCGCCCCTCTTTCCGCGGCGCAAGAGCCGATGGGGACGGGGCGGGGGACTTCCCAGGGGAGCGGCTGGGAGAGGGTGGAGCCCCCACCGGGCAGAGGGCACCTGCGAGCCGCAGAACCCAGGCGCCCCCTCCCGGGGCCGGGCGGAGCGGGCGGCCGGCGGCTCGCGGGAGCCCTCCCCGGCTGGGGCTTGGGGGACGAGCTGACTCACGCCCGCGCTACGTGCGCGGCGAGCGGGCGGGCGCGCCAAGCTGCTGGTCTCCGGCTGCCGCCACCCGCGCGGGGACGTAGTTAGCCGGGTGGCCGCGCGCAGGCGCAGTGAGCCCAGCGCGCCCTGCGGGACTTTACCCTGCGCCCGGCCGCGGCTGCCCTGCTGGCGATTTTGCTCATTTGATCGTCTTTACAGCCTTATGGCCTCTTCGGGGCTGTGATCTTTGATCCGAAGCGATAGCACCAGCTCATTTCTGCCAGGCGGGAGCAGCCTGGCAGAGTCTTGTTAGGGCTACCTTGGGCAGGGCACCACTTGGCTGAGCCTCTGCGTGCACTTGAGTAATACACGTGCTCTCCCGCCTTGGTTATCTCAGTTGATCACTAAACTGTAAAAAGAAAATAAAATCTCAGGGAACCCCCCCCCCTTATGCAAAAGAGGGAAGGTGGAAGCCTCAGCCACCTGTGAAGGACTGGTACCCACCCACGGATCACTCATAAAGAAATTCTTGCTGGCCTCCTATACAGCAAGGATGTGCCTATTGTAACTTTAGGTCCAAAGGCCAAGCCTACCTCTCAGAACTAAAGCCTGTTAAATGCTGTAGTAGTACTGAATAACAAGTTTATCTCTATGGGCACAGAGCAGAAGCAAGACGGGATCGGATATTCTTCCACCTACCCAGACACATACACAGTTGAGGCTTCCTTCACTCTTTTTCTCTTCTAATATTTGCCTTATCCTATATAAAATGTAGATTTTTCTGGGTCTCACCAGAATGTAACCATTTTGTTTCACTACCAACCCCGCCCTACCTTTTTTTCTTTCTGCTTGTTCTACATCCCTTTACTGAAAATTCCAAATTCCCCTTCAGAAAAGTGGTCACAGCTTTGTCTGAGGTTGGTTTTCCTGGTGCCTCCTCAACGTTGGCCTAAGGAACCTCCATTGATCTGAGCTTTTGCCTCAGGTACTTACTTTGGGTCCAGCTGACCCTGTCCATCAAAGCTTATGTTGAAGTATCTTATCTGTTGACAATGAAGAGAATGTTTCACCACAATTTTTATATCTAAAACTTAGCTCTTGGGTAATCAATTTTAGTGCTACCAGCCAGTTCTAATGATGTGTCACATTCTCTTGTGTTCCTTGGAAAGATAAGTGAAAGTGTGGGAAAGTAAAAGGGAGAATTTTTACTAATAGATGTCACAGTTACCAGGTATCTCCACAGCTCTGTACTTTCTGGTAGATTTAAATAGACACAGCTGATCTTACAGTAAAACCAACACTGCTGAATAACCAGCCAGTCCTCCTCCTTTTTGGGTGTGCTTGGTGGGTCCTATGGGGGTCCTGGAAAGGGTGGACCTTGAGCCCCTGGATACTAGTCACCGCCAGTGTCTTGGGGCAGGAAGCTAATGTCACTGAGCTTCATATTCTCCTCACTTTGCCACTTTTGGGGGTTGCTGTGAGGCTCCAGATGAGAATGCATGTTCTCATCTGGAGCTAAGGCGTTTCCTTAGCCACCACAGCCCATAGAAATGAGAAATGAAATTCTTTCCCTTGGTCCTGGGATACCCAGGATGGGAGGAGTGAGACTCTCCACCTCAGCGTCTCTGTATCCCTCTTGTTTGCTCATCTTGGGGAAGCCATGGAGAGCACAGTCTCTATGGAGTCAGCAAGAACAAAAATGAGATTAATTCTCATGGAAATTCTGCCCACCGACACAAGAGTCCTGGGTTACAGGATCTTAATTTTATACTCAGAGCTAAGCCATTTGCAGGCTGCATTTCAGTTCTGCCCATTTGGGGGGTAGTTTTTGTTCTGATTTATTTTCTTTGGGGGCTTGCCAAATTCTTTCTAGTTTATAAAATTAATATACTCTCATAAAAAGAACTAAGTAAGGTGTAAAGAAGAAAAAAATTCCTTTATGACCTAACACTCATATGCTAAAACTGTTAGTATTTAGTATTTGTGGTACCTTCTTTTCTAAGTATTTTAATATTCATTTTAACATAAATGAGACCACAGTCTGTTATATTACCTACTTTGTTTAATATTGTACCAAACACATTTCCCATGTCATTAAATTTGTTACAGTCAATTTATGAACATGTTATATATTTTTTAATAGTTCTCCCATCGTTAGAAATTTAGGTTATTTCCTTTTTTTGGCCAAGTAATGTTCCAATGAGTGTATTTATATGTAAAACTTTGACCACATTATTGATCATCTTAACATAGTTTTCCTGAAGTGAAATTTTTAGTTCAGATAGTAGAAACATTTTCATGACATGATCACATGGTAATTTCCATGAGGACAGAGACTATCTCTGCTTCTTTACAATTACATCACCAGTGTCCAGCACGAAGTTGGTTCTTAATGTGCATTGTTGAATGAGTGAAAGAAGGAAGTGATTTTTCCTTACAGCAGAACCTACCTAGAAAAGATGAAAATTATAACAAAAAGTGTGTTTTATTCCAACCACTTCTGATGTGCTGAAGCTGATAAAAGGACCACGAACTTTAAGGGACTTTCTAGGGCCATTAATGGGACCTGATTGAAGATTCTTTCCTGACCAATGATAGTGGGACTCATTTAAAACAACTGCTTAGAGTGCTAGTTTTTGGTCATCGGGCAGTCCTCCTCTTTAAAAAACAATCCCTGGCTTTGTCCCACTCAGGGATGCACCACAAATTTCTTCTATGGTGTGTGTTCCCTGGCCTGGTAAATTAGTAGGCTCAGCTGTAATTTTTTTATTATTATTTTTTTATTTTTACATATACATGTGATTATTAGGTTTCCACTTTTTGCCTTCACAGAATTAAAAAGGCTTAAAATTTAACAACAATAACAATGTTTAAGATAAGGACTAGAAACAAAAACCTTGTAAAGAATGAAGATAAAT